>JAFFZH010014238.1:0-21829 GCA_018420115.1 Euura saliciscinereae
TATTTCACTAACAGGCATGCGCACTTCAAGCAATCTACGTTTCTTCACTATCACGCACGCGCACTTTGAAATAAGTCAGTCGTTCAGTAGCGCCATCGGTCGGTGGCGACGTCCAAGCGTCCGCGACGTGGCGCCCCCAGGCGGCAGCGATGTGTCAACTTAGATTATCGCCTAACTTCAGGTTGGTTATGGTCGGCCATTTGCTCAGCTGTCAGATATCATTCGTCTGCATCTCAAATCAAGCTTTCCCGCAGGAGTTATAAAAAATATGGTGTGCGATAAGTGCGGATAGGCGACATCTGCCTCGTGTGGAGTTTGAATCACTCGCTCGGCTCGCACAGCATTCACACTCGTCTCGTGTCATCCCGCACTCGCCTGCGGCTCGTGAGTGAACGACACTAGACTCGTATGAATGCTGGCTGCTCGCCTTCGCTCGTGTTGCAAACTTCACACTCATCGGATATCGCCTTCTTTCCGCACTTATCACACAATATACTATTTTGAGATAATCCAAGTTTTTTTAAAGGCTGCATAGCAATCGGGAACTCCAGGAAAATTGTTTTATATATTTGGTGTTCGTTTGGCCTGAAAACAAGTCCCAAGTTTTTCATCACTCTTGACTTCTTGTGACATCTATCACTCTGATTCTCAGCTGTGCAAGTGGATAATTTTCACAGATTATCATTATCACTGTTAAGCCCGAATTAGAAGACTTTCAAAATCAGATTCGGGTTCGATCTTTGCAGATATTCATTGGTGAATGTATTTACTGAAGGAATCCGCAATAAAAAGTTTTTTCCAAATCGCATTTTGGCCTTTTTTGAACCCGAAGTACACCAGACATGTTGGAGAAGAAAAATTCCAAGAGTGCGGACCAAATCATGTTCACAACATTTTCTGTGTCAACTGTGTCAACAAAGTAAAATTTGTCTCTGATTTGACAGTGCGAGTATTTGATACAGAATTATTGCTATTTTCGTGCAGAAAATCGACCTCTGCAGTCTATCCTCAGGCATTCTCTTGATCAATACGAAAAATGCATCGATGTCGATGATAGTGTGCACAGTAAGGCTTCAAAGTCGACAAATTCTTCCTATTCGTTCATCTTATCTTTAAAACGGATCTTGTGCTTGAGATTTTGCAACCGAGATGTGATTTGGCGAGAAAAAAGAAGGACCATTCAGATATTCCGAATCGTTGCAAATCCCTGTTTGAGATTGGATACAGAGAAAGTGAGAAGGGTCGGTACTTGCAGGGAACAAAAGACAGCGTTCGTGTAAGTTAAGTTGGTGAAAAACGACATCGTGACCTCAAATCAAGTCGCGGTCTCAAGTTAACCCGGCCCCCCGGCCTCGCAGCAGAAGAGGTCAGTGTGATCAAAGTGAAGGCTAGTTTATCGAGTTCTAGAACTATAGAACCGCTCGTACCTATCTTACCATTGCTCCACAAAGTGGTATGAAAAAAAATATAGAAAGTTGTTCCTCGTGTTGCGTCTTACTCCGCCAAAGAGGTTTTATCTTCGTTTCAACGAAAGTTGTACACACCTACCGTGAGTTTTATACCCATCTCGCTCATTCGATACGATTAATTTTGGTAGTTCAGTAACCGGTTTTGAGACTGGTAAAAAAATATGTATTCCATGACTAAAGTATATATGGAACACGGTAGATTTTTTAGTTAGACTCTTGCACGAACCCGAATTTTAAGCACCATGAAAACGATTCTAAAATGGCAGCTTTTCGCGGTAGAAATTGAATCCAGTTCCATCCCATGTCGTTTTGTTGAAAAAAAATTAGAAAAATACATGGTTTGACTGTAAGATTTCATTCCATGCAAAAATATGTATTTTTGCTATAGTGAGTTTACGAGTCACTGATTTTAATTCCTGGCAGCTGCGTCAATATAATATAGAACAAACTTATCACCCACTTAGTCTTGTTCTGGAGCCATCGACTCCTTTTTTTACTATCATGACACCTTCTGAGATTGAAAAAAGCATTCAAAATAACTAAATATTCATATTTCAATCAGGATAAATTTTCAGACTCACTCAATCGAAATGTCGACAAGATTTTGAATCCTCTTTGATCTGAGCCAGTGAAGAAGCATTTGCTCCTTAAATTTTCAAAGAAAATTTGTGCTTGTGTCGCCTTTTTTAAAATTCAATTGATGCGCAGTTAAGTCGATCATTTTAAAAACCGAAAGGTGATTTCCTATTTCACCGAAAAACGACCACCTTGAAGTTGTCCGTGCGTTAACTTCCGTTAGGTGACTATAGCTAAACTACGACGTAAGTCCGCTGGGGTCCATTCAGCATCCTACTTATGATATAGTTTCATATACTTTTTCACAGCATCAAATTTTCTCTTGAACCGACATTTCGATGATTGCAGTGGTTCAGTCCGATTGTGAGTAATTCGAGCGAAACGTAAAAGCGTTGCCTATTATTATCGCACGTTATACAGGATGTCCCAAAAACCTCAAGAAAATTCTGAACATGAACTAAAACTCTAAGAATGAACATAGTGAATCTTGAAATTGCAATTTTGTTTTTCTTCAACCTGCAAGCGGAATTTTCAATAAATTCCTGTTTCACGAATATCAATCGGGCCCTTTTTTCTTCTTCTTCTAAATTCAAGAAACCAAAAATAGATATTTATGTGGCATGCGCAGAAAGTAACTGTTTATTCGGCAAGGTTTTGTTTTTCGTACGAGGCGAGCCTTTCAAAGCAATGGCGAGTACTAAAAACATAACCTTGCCGAACAGTTACTTTCTGCGCGCGCCCCATACAATATTTTTTACGGAAAAGGCATTAATGGTCACTTTGACGCCAGTTGAGTTCCGCACGAACTGCGTATAGGAGCTGCTGTAAGAGGTAGTAGAGAGGGGGTAACCTGCGGTATAAAGACTTTATTCCGCAACTTTGACATGCGCACTTCGAACTGCGCATCAAAGTTGCGGAATAAAGACTTTATACCGCAACTTTGAACTTTTGTCAAAAAGTGACTTTTTAACGCCTGTGCCGTAAAAATAAATTTAGATCGATCGATGTGCTCCGAATTTGTTCACTTTTTATATCGACCATGATTTCTCCCTTACCCACCATGTATGTATACACGATTTCTCCATATCATCGTCATTTTTATGTAACGCATGATGAAAAACGCGAGTACTCACCTATCTTGAGGGAAACTCGTCGAACGTGTGTGCCAACACGTCGACGGGTCTGCAATTAAAATTACTCAGACATCGCGCCATCGATGCAATATAATTTCCACGCGTGCCACTGGTGTATTACAGCTACGGTGCAGTGGCACAGAGATAATGCGTAAGTAGGTACTCGCCATCGCAGAATCGCGTCACCCTCATCGTCGTGGCGACTGTCGGTCATCTTACTGATTACAATTTTCTCCAATCACGTTGGCACGTTGGGATTCAGTGAAATATAAAGACGGATGTTGGAAAAGTCGATTTCAACCACCGCGCAAAACTGTTTTTGCAAATCGCCAAATTTTATGAAACGCGGTTCATTTTCACACGTCAATTATCGGCTCGCGAGTTGCAAATGATGTAAGATGTTAGTACAATTATCATAAACTTGAAGCCTGATTTAATTAGTATATGTTCAAACAGCGATGGTTATGTATATGGGGCTTTCCACGCCAACTCGACCAGTGTTAAACCACGATCATCTCAAAATCATTCCATGTTTTTTTTCAAGATTCTCCTCAGTAAAAAACACGTCCTCAATTTTTTTCAGATTTTTTTATCAAACCATCAATTTGTTATAAATTTTTGAAGTTGAATTAGAATGCCCTTTTTTAAAAATCTGAAAAAATTCTCAAAAATCTAGTGGATGACACAAAACAGCCCCCGTTTGGGAAAACGTGGGCCAAATTTTTTTTTCTATTTTTTTTTTTTTTTTACTTAATTCGGAATTTTTTAATTTAACAAACTGAAATTAATACAGGATCAAATTGTAAGCATCAAATAAGGGTCATAAATGGTGAAACCGAACGTTTTCGAGTAAATTGAACCTTATTTGACGCTTGAAATTTGATCCTGTGTTGGACAATTTCAGTTTTTGAAATTATAAAAAATTCCGAATTGAGTGAAAAAAAAAAATAGAAAAGAAATTCGGCCCACGTTTTCCTAAACGGGGGCTGTTTTGTGTCATCCACTGGATTTTTGAGAATTTTTTCAGATTTTTAAAAAGTTGCATTCTCAATCAACTTCAAAAATTCATAACAAATTAACGGTTTGACAAAAAAAAAAAAAAATCTGAAAAAAATTTAGGACGAGTTTTTTACTCGTGAAATGCCCCATGTATATGGTTCCGCGTTCTCTCATACACACATCCGTATATTTTAATAGAAACAAGCAGGAAAGCAACCGAGCTGCGGTTCTATTACGCCATTTGAGCAACCTACATCGAAACCTCAATTCATATATCATCATTGAAATTGTACTCACACTTATTCACAGAAGCCTTGCGGCATTGGGTCTGCATTGCTTACATCCTGGGTCACGTTTTAGTCGACGATCATTTATTTAGATCGTGCTTTGATATTGACGCTGTCGTATTGTGTTAAACGACAAATATATGATAAAATATTGATGTGAGTGTACAGCGGCGTGACACGAACCGTGATACTCACACAAATCTAGGAAACTATCGACCTCGACGCAATTAAAATGGCCGGCGCGCGGTTTCTTGAAATTTAATTCATATTGATATAGATTTTTGCCGATTATCGGAAATAGTAGGCTTCACGAATTCAATAAATCAGTTCCGCGAGTGTCGTAAATGTCTGGTCGAAGGAGGAAAATGTCGTTATCAAAGCCAATATTACATCATATTCGCGTTCTTTTCCTTTTGCAACGTCGAGGAATTAATAGAATCTAACCGTTTTTTTCTTATTTCAAGGAAATTTCGGTCCAAAGTTTGTAGATTGTGTATCGCGGTTCCGCAGACCGGTGTGAAAGACGGTCATATCGAACATCATTTGACGCGGTGGGTATATAAAATATAGGATAAAATATACCGCAGTATTTCACGGGTCGAAACGAACCGTTTCTTGACACGGTGCCAGGTTCCTGGTGCCAACACGATTACATAGGTATAGGTACTATGAAAACCGCGAAAATTTGCAGGGGTCATTTTTAGGTCAAGTTCGCACACGCGGCCATTGATCAAACCTTCACAAGCATATCTATTATCAAACAAGTTCGCCGAATCGTTCATCTACATCATCACTCTCTAGCCGAAGACGTAATTCTGAAAATTTAGTTTCGTGCTCAACACCATTTTCTTTCAGACCTTCGAATTCTGTGTTATTTTCAAACGAGGAAGGTATCATGCTAGACGTGAGTTCGTTGAAATTCTTTTCTCAGCGCCAATTTCATGCTTACGATGTTCGGTTTTCAGGTCAAAAAGTCAAGTATATGACCCATGGAACATGGTTTTGGCGTGTTGTCGCGTCAGGACTTTCGCTATCGAGTCAAGAATCACGCGAACTCGTAGAAAAATTATAGTCACATGCTGCACGTGTATTGTAATAACGAAATTTGATATACCACCGCGCATATAATCTTATATCCGTCCTGCAGCTGCGGCAGGGAAAAATTTCATTCGATCGACTAATTTCTTCCACCAACTGCAGAAATTATAAATAAATTTCTAACGTTAACAGTCTGAAGTTGGCTGGGATCGAAAAACAAGCTTTAGGCCAGTTCTGAACCAGTCCAACTCGTATCTCAATTCCATCCGAATTTCAGACTGTTCAGTTGTTAGGAGTTCATGATGCATCATTGCATGAAAAATGTATAATTTTCCGAGTATCACAATGATGTGATTCGAGGAAGAGCTCGAATAATCGATGTTATGCTTCACCTTGCTCCCACGCGAAAGTTTATAACACGTACATTTATAGCAAAAGTTTTCCAAGGTTATGAAATCATGCGCAATGATGCGCAAAAAATCGAAACTTCACTCGATCCCCACTTTTCCTGTGTTATAAACTAGAAGTTTTCGTCTGTAATATATACCCATACGCATTATAGCTAAGGGCGGATGTCCTGTGGCGTCGTCGTGGGCGACATCCTGTCACCTGCAAAACTCCCGCGATTCATCCATGCCGTATAAAATTTCGGTACTTTCGTGCATGGTACTCGGCATTGATACTGTCTCTTCGTAACTGTACCACCGTATCTTGAAAGTACTTACAAGCTATATAGTTCGTGAGCTAATACCGGATGTAGACTGGCGATATGCATAATATATAGCGATACGAAAACAGGTGTTGGACCGACTATCATTTTGAACAACATGTGATAAGATTACTCGCTTTTAAGAACTCAAATATAGACTAAGAAAAGGGGGAACCAGTCGACTGAGTTGATGCAAAAAATGAAATAAGGATATCCCTGAATCCTCGTGCCTCTTTTTCCCACTCTTCAAGAGTTTGCGAAGAGTTCAATAATATATTACACGAGTCGAAAAATCACCAATCGCCAATCGTCGCTTGTCACACATCATATCATTCACAATAAGTGGCAGAAAATCTGGGGCTGAATAAGAGCAGCGTGAATTTCTCCCGAGGGATGAAAGTGAAAGAATTATGGACTGCGCATGCGCAAACCTAACCCTACAATTCTCGCATACAATGGGCTGCTTTCGTCCCGCTGAACTGCCATGCAAAGTTCCACTTTCCATGCGCGTATTATAGGAGAGCCTTCGTTCCTGAATCAATTATGAATCATTTTATTCAGCAATTCATGAAGAGCGTCTTTGTTTCTTGTTCATGCCACAATCACGTCTCGTCGGTTGCCCGTGGTTTCAATATAATTTCAATCATAACTTATGATATATGAAATCATGAAGATCGGTAAAGTTATCTATTGTTTCTCCAGATTCTCCTTCACATCGTCCTCAACATCATTGACTCACAAGTTTCATGATTCTTTTATTCGTTTTGTTGAACGTGAATTTCGCTTCACTATAAGCTACTTCGCAATGGAGGCTTAGTCACGTCGCAGATTGTTGTGTAAATGCGACAATAAAAAAAAAAGACCGCACTTTCAAGATCGGAATTCTACATTAAAGTGTAATGAATGAGTCATGACTGAAATGGGCGAAAACTTCCTTCTTCTTTCCCGTTTTCCTCTGTCTTTCCAAATGATTCGTATTCCCAGATTGCAAAATCGTGTAAACCGTTATGTAATCCAAAAATTAGGTAGTTTCCAACTTTTGTGAATCTGAATAAGCGATTTCTGTGATCCATTCACGCGATCGGAATTTATTCTCGATTCAAAATGGACCGGTTTTTCAAGCCACCCCGTGTGCATGTATGTACATGAAATCTTGAACATGCGTGTATGCGTATCCACACAACATAACATAGACGTTGGAAACAGAGGCGGGAAAGGCACGTGCCTGCAGTTCCCCATCCTCCGCCACCCTGTCTGACAGTCTACCGTCTCATCGCTCGTCGTACATTATAATGATGAAATAACTGTCTGGAATCTGGTGGTCATTGGTCAGTATTGCTTCTGCATTGTGCGACTGCAGAATTTCCCATTGGCACGAGTATCTCATATATCCGTTCGGTTGTCTGCAAGATCTGCTTGTTCGACACCTGCGATTAGTTATACACATATACCACATGGTATAGAAGTCTCACGTAAGTCACGTTTGTTTCGGCGTCGTGGTCTCGTATTGTAAGAGAAATGCGAAGGCTATACAGCTACGACGGATATGGGTGAAGAAATACTTTTGGTACAAAAAGAAATAGCAATGTTCACTCGAATAACGATGAACGAGAGAATCGGCGCAGGGTCAAGCACGTAGGTCACAACGTGGTATATGAAAATTGGTCTATATTCAGGATAAAAAGTAGCGAATTTACGTCTCTGTAATTACTATGCAGTAAAGAAACAGCAAGTCTGAAAATTAATTCGTTACCTTCGTTCCAGTTTTGTTTTTGTATTCGAGAGAACGGATCTGGTCCGAAGAACGAGTGGAATAATAGAGGCAAAGTTCTGCAAGTTTAAATGCAGAACTGCAACAGTTATACGAAGACTAGACGATTAAAAGACCCTCAGCTGTTGTTACAGGCTCAGGATATGAGGACGATAATAAAATACCGTGCTATGAAATGAAAAAGCTATACTCAAACGGTCAAGAGCACAATGGAGAGGCGCAATATAACCGAGAACCTTCGAAAGCCTCAGAAAGTCAATTGGAAACAACAGCTTTCAACGTACCACAGATTGGATAACGATGGTAAACCACAACACCTACAGCAGGTGACAATGAACTCTGATGGCAGAAAGTTTGGTTATGTTACTGCCCATTTTTGCAAAACTAGGATGGAAAGTTCGACCTTCCTGCAGCCTGTAGAGGGTGCGCGAAACGGCAGATTCCCGAACAGGCCATAAGCCGAGCAATGATGTATTCGCTGTGTGAAAGACTGGTAACTCTATAGCCCGAACTTTTCCTGGTTCATTTCCAAATCTCACTGTGCAACGATTTCCATTTCTGAACAATTTGTGAATAATCTACCACGATGTGACAATTTCGTGTTCACTACTGATTCCAGATGAATCGAAGTTTTGTTCTGTAAGAAAAAAAAGTAAGTCAATGATAAAATATAGGTGTATTGATACGAAAGTTCATCGCATTTGGAGGTTTTGCATGTCAAATGTCATCAGACGAACCCAATGCTAAGACTATTGTTGCCGTGACCGTTGCCACTACGATGATCAGGATTGTTCACCTACTTCTGCCACCATGGGCGCTGTCATAGTTTCATCTATGTAGCATGTAGCCTGTAGCAGCACGACGTCTGGTGGCGAAAGAACGGATTAGCGTGGTACTGAGGAAACGTGCGAAGCAATGAACTAACATCTGCAAGATGAAAGTGACAGCATTCAAGCAGAACCATTTTTTATTTCTGTACATTTCATGAGTGCCCAAATGATGATTGAGAACGTATTCACATTCGGTATACCATAAATTTAGGATTGGAAACGTTTTTCTACCGCATAGGGAAAATATGGCGGCTGGAATACAGAAATTCTTCTAAGCCACGCCCCCATGTCATATCCAGACATTCTCGCACGGTCCAAGCCGCTCGGGTGTCATCGCCGACTGCGCGCGCACCTCTCACAGGCATAGGAACTCTAACCTCTCCTCCGAGGTTCTGCTAAGATTGCATTAAAGCCATTAGCGATTCGTTCGAATGCGCCACTAGCCTTGGTCTTCATACTCGTCCAGAATTGCCAGCTAATTCCTGCACAGTTATAACGCAGAATTGTAATAACCAAAATTCAGTTTACTCGATTTCCTGTTCAAATATCAGTCAAATAGGATCAGCGGGGTTCGCCTCGAGTCGTGCTTAGAAGGAAAGGAGAATAACCAACATAAAACGAGTCATTACGATATTACATACAGAGCGGAGAAATTTTTGCGACACCTTTCGATAACCCTGATACGCTGTGTATCAATTAATTTGACAAAAGTGTGTATCACACACTTACGTAAACGCACACAACGTACCGTGCTTAAAATCGAATCGGCACGTTCGAAAATCCGCACTCAGCTCGAGCCACTCACTACACGCGTGTATCTAGCCTCTAGCCTCTAGCCTCTAGCCTCTCATAGTCACAGTGAGACTTGGTGCAACGTGTTGGTGGCCAGTCCAGTGGTGGGAGTACACAAGTTCCACCGATCGTGAACGTCGAGCGAATAGAGCGGTGTGTAGTTGTCGTGGAAGCGCTGCGCGCGAGTGCCGAGTCTATCGCGGACCGAGTAACCGAGCGGTTGGGTTAAACACGCGCCTCTTGCGCAACGCGGTTTAGAACAAAACCACTTTAAACATGGGTTAAATCCACTCAGTTGTATAGCTTAAGTTATCCATGATGTTATTATTACTATTATTATTGTATTTTGTATCGATATAATAACAATAACATAAATACTTCGAAAAACAAAAAAGTTATCAGTGATTTTTACTGTTTTATTTCCTATATTCTAATTTGAAAAAAAAAAATTACAATTTTCCATTATTATATTGATTACACAAGTTTCGAATCGAATGTGATAACTCAAAGGATATACTAAAGTGGGACCTTAACTTTTACGAATTTAATAATTCCGTTACAGTTTATTCATATAACATAGAAACGTGATCTAGTGATTTAGAATTGATAATCAACAGATTCTCAAGCAACAAGGATAAACGCAAAGTGAAGAAGAAGAAGAGAAAAAAAAATATCGCGATAACAAAACAAAAGAAAATATATTCCACCATTCACACGACGTAAAGAAGTTGATAGTTGTTACAACGACTGTTCAGTTTGAAAAAAAAAGAAGTGTGTCCAGCCTCTGTGCATCGGATAAAATCTTGTTACATGATATCTACAGTTAAGGAGTAGTAAACGTTGGGAGGATAACTGTACAACACAGTGCTGCTTGTCGTATCCGTGCGGTCTGACTCTGAACACAACACAAGACTTAGGAAGTTGTGTTGCTACCACGAAAAGAGGAAAAACCGATAATACCGATCGGAAAAAAAAAGGAAGAACACAAAGCGAGAATAACTCCATCGTGAAGTAGAGCAACATCGAAGCAGTCAACCATACGCAATTAAATTATTGATACGTATCGCAAAACCATACCTGAGGGTTATACAAAGGACGTATAAAAACAAGACAGTCGATATATAGTCGGAGAAGAAAAAAAAACAAGTACCTTAAAACTACCAAAAAAAATAAAGAAAAAAAACAGTCGCACAGAAATAAACAAATAGGAAAAAGAGGATTCACACACATTTGTGCAATATTAATTATATAATAAGTAATATTATGACATAATTTTATTTAATGTTGTCTTGTTGTTGTTGTTGTTGTCAAGTATTGAGAAAAATAAACAACTATAAATCATCAACGGAACAAGAATATCAACAAAAATAAGCTCTCGTTTAGTCGTAAGAGTTTAAGGAATTGAGTACCCTCCGCTGGCGGAGCATGCAACAAGTATACCTTGTGTGTGGTATCGTACCTAGAGTAGACGAGTCGAGATAGGAGACTGGTCTCGGAGCACGCGACACGTACTTATACATACGCTAGTGTGTCCTACCGTGCAGGCACGCCTTTTTACCCAATCTCAGTCTGTACAATAGTCTCTATATAGCACATATCCACGCGCATATGTACCGGTTACGTAAGAGATCGTGTGTTGGATGACGTTGTGAAGAGCGTTGATAAGAGAGAATCACTGCAGTGTGGTGGAAAAGGGTGAAACGCTTTATAAGCACAAATATAGTAATTAATATATAGAATTCAATGAGCAACACGAGTAGTTGAACAGACTTGTATTTTTCAACGCTATCTCATTAAATCTGTTGTTTGTGAAAATTTATAAGATAGACGGTCGCAAAGTCGAGCTTTGAGCGATTTGAATGACTTTTCTACTCTGCGGTTTCGTCTTCAACTCTTCGAGATCGTCGGAGAATAACAATAAATTAGTACAAATGCCAGTTGCGTCGGAAGACTGGGTTTCACACCCCCAAAAGATAAGCACTTCGATAACCACCGTCAAGGGAGCAACTATACAGAGCACAACTACTGCCTGGATACCGCCAAATATTTACGGTAGAACCGGTGCCGATGCAGCCAATGATCATCGCGGTACGAACAACAACAACGGCGTTATGATTCTCGAAGGATGCAGACCACCGGCTTCGACCACTGCTAGACGATTTTTGAGGTGGTTCAGCAGGCTGGGACAACCTCCCATCGGTAAATCAGGTACACGAAATACACACTGGCGATATATAGACGTATATGGGCGCCTCTGGAACTTGACACACTTTCGTAAATCGTGGTCGCCGTCGTATTTCTCAAGGTGGATTACCATATCATTGATAGAATCGGCCACTACGACGTTACAAAAGTGCGTCTGATTTCGGAGGAATTTATCAGATATACGTAATGTTAGAAAACAAATCCTATGGCTATGGAGTCTGTAAAGTATCCGCGAAATATAGAATAACTGAAATAATGAGAAATAAATGAAATAATAAGAAACAACTGATCAAATAAATGAAATAATGAGAAAAAAATTAATGGTAAATAAAAAAAATACGTTGAAAATGAATGAACTAAATTGAAGCAAATAGAACACTTTGAATTATTTCACTAGAAAAAAAAAAATTGATCAGTAAAATTTCGAGTTATTTCCCCCTACCATTTACCACGTGATATTTTTAACCGACTTCAAAAAAGGGGGAGGTTCTCAATTCGGTGTATTTTTTTTTATGTTTGTTACCTCATAACTCCGTCATTTATCCACCGATTTGGAAAATTCTTTTTTTATTCGAAAGGGTATACTTTCAGATTGGTCCCATATAAATTTCATCGAAATTGGTTGAGTAGTTTGGTTTTGAAGTCGGTTTTTTTGTCACTCGTGACGCTTGTTATGAAGTCTTCGAAGTTACGTGACGTTCAAGAAGCACCACCAAGTCCTGTGTGACGTCCCTTGAAGTCTTTCTAAGTCTCTGCAGTATCATGAAGTCTCATAACTCATTTGAAGTCATTCGGAGTCTTTGGAGTCCGTGTCGTCTCATGTGATATTTTTGAGTCTTTGTAAGTGCCGTGAAATCCATGAAGCTGAAGCCAAAAGTTCTGAATTCAATTAAAATTGCACAATAAGGGGCCAGAAGAACTTCGAAACTTTTGGCTGCTGACTATGACTGCTAGCTTCAGCTTGATATGAAATCCCGTAAAGTCTTCTGAATTTTTGTAAAGTCCCATGGAGTCTTTGAAGTCTTGGTACACCGTCTTCCGGAAAGTTCAATCTCCAGAGACAAAAAAATGTCTCGTAGTCTCGTTGGTGAGAAGAAGATTGTATTTGATGTAGTAATTATTAGCCACCATACGCGGATGTCTATTAATAACCAAAGGTCGATCGATCGGCTTGCGATAGTTTCGTGCACGACAATTAGGTATTATTATTCGCTGTCAGTAGCCAATAAGATGAAATGGCACGAAGTAATAAGATGGCCAGTTGAGAGACTGTCACGTGGTTCGATGAGGTGTTGTTTCAACTTGACGATGTACAAATATAACAATAAACGAACACTTGTTTTCGGTTTTTTTTTTCTTATCTCGTTTATTCTCGCACTTTTTATTCCATTCTGTGAAATACTTGAATTCAAGACAATAGAAGTATGAAAGTGTCAAGCATCATATATGATGACGTTTCTGAAACATGAAGAAGTCGACGACGTTAGATCTTTTGCTTCTTCTTCGTAATTTGGAGACTTTTCTCAAGTTTTCTGACATTTTGCTCAAGCCTCTTTCTCTTCGTCTACCCAGCAGACCCTGCAGCGAGGGGAATCGTTCTTTAAAAGGGCCTCTTTGCCTCGGCTGGATCAGCTGTTCGCTCAATTCTCGGAAATGCTTACCTGGCTCCTTTGAAACTTGCCTTTCCAGAACCCTACAGAAGCAGCCACACCATCCACTGCTGCTAGGGTCCTTTAAACGCCCCTTACACCAGGCACTACTACTACTACCACTACTCGTTCATCCAACTATCGCTGTATATTACGTCTGCAACGATTTCAAAGTCTTCCTTTTTACATCGTTGACTCAAAAACTCACCCATCTCCGGGAAATGAAATGAGAGGTCAGGATGCTGGATTCTTTCGAACATCCCATGCAGCTGTCGAAGGCTTTGGCTCCCCATGAGATTCCTTCTAGCATAGAATGTGTCTCAAAGACGACAAGATTTTTCATTCAAAAGTCTTATCCCTCTTGTTTCACGGATCTCGACTGTATCATGCATCATAGATATGAAGATGAATCCGGTAGCGTAAAACGAATTGGACAGCATTCAATACTTTGGATGAAAGGTTTCTCACGAATGGTAGAAACAAAAAGGATGTTGGCACTGATATACGCCAAATTTTTTGCGCGTCAATCACTCATTGGCAAAGTTCTCGAGAGAAATATTTTACGTTCGCATAATATTTTTTTATTGTTATGTGTAACAAAGTGCGTTGTACCCTACTACACACATACCGATGTGCACAAGTTTGATGTATGTGCCTCAAAGGAACCTGGGAAACCGGAAAAATTAGAAACCTAACAGAGAATTTCGAAAGCGAAAGTTTCTTACAACAAGCAAACTCGCGTAAAAGTGAGGAAAAAAGAATCGACTCAGCTGTATACCATATGCATATTTGCCTACGCCATTACCTGTTACACCGAACGAGCGTCAAGTGAATGACGAAAAAACAAGGAGAACCAGTTGCGATGACATTTATTTTTGTCCCAATATACATTCTCATCTAAAACCGAATGAGAGTGAAAAAAAAGATACTGCACGTACATATCAATCGCACATATCGCGTGTCTAATGACATAAGGTCGTAAGCGCCATTATACGACGTTTTGCTGTTTATAATGGCATAAAGTCGTATAATTTTTTTCTTTTCTACGCCAATCGCTCTGAAAACGTTCGAAACGTATAGATCAATTGAAATTACGAGATCTAAAAATGTATAAGTGCAAAAAATCGTAAGTTGGGCGGATACGACCTTCTGCATTTAACTGCGAATATTTTTTATCGAAATTTTCGGAACGTCGTCGATTTCGATTTTTCTTTGCGTTTCACGAGTTTTCACAGATATTTGAAAAAATCGTGAAAAAAAAAATGAAAAAAAAAAATGGCGCTTACGACCTTTTGCTCTTAACTAGTAATATTGTCTATCGAAATTTTCGAAACGTCGTCGATTTCGATTTTTCTTTGCGTTTCACGAATTTTCACAGCTATTTGGAAAAAACGTGGAAAATAATTTAAAAAAAAATTGGCGCTTACGACCTTCTGTTTTTACTTTGTTTTTTAATCTTCCTTAAAAATTGTAATGAAAGAACGACGTATCCGCCCAACTTACGACCTTTTGCATTTACATTTTTCGAACTCGTAATTTCAATTGCGAATGACGTGAAAAAAAAATTATACGACCTTTTGCCACCAAAATCGTGTTTTTGGCGCTTACGACCTTATGCCATTAGACACGCGATATGTTATATATTCAAATCAGAAGCGTTTAAGATTGCGAGTTGCAGCAGCAGAAGAACCTCTCATGCTCTTACATACATATATACACACACACACACAGTACATTCACTCGTTTGATATATCTGGATGCAGCATGAGCCACACCAGCATCGGTGGGGTTAGGTTAGTATATAGGTCGAGAGGTCATCTTGCAACGACGTTTTTGGCTTTTAAACCTCTTTTAGGCTATATGTAGGTACTCCCTTAATCTTTCGTTTTAAGCGCCAAACGTTTTACGATCGGCCTCTGTAGGTAGTCTCCTCCTACGCCGCCGCGTATAATTTTCCTAATTTATTCTATTGTCATTATTATTATCATCATTATTGTGGTCCATATTATAGCCGTTTTATTATCGTCATTATTCGTATAATTATCGTTAGTGGCGCGAGAATTTCATAACCTTACGTACAAGACGTTCTGAATTATTCTCACGGTTAGTTACATTTTTTTTTGTCTTTCCACGTGACAAGAACAGTTTTCAAACTTTTGGCTGGTTTGTGGGTTACGTTTTTTTTTCAATTTATAACCACTGTCTTGAATTAGACGTTGTTTTCGTCCACGGTAGGTACTACGACGTTGTAGAATGTAGAATGTGTGCTCTGCTGTGGTATAACTGATCTTGGTGTATGTATCGGAACTGTATATATTCTCAATAGGTCAATACTACTGTTCAAATTGAGTAACGAGTCATCTTTAAACTTCGTACGTGTGCGTGTACGTATGGGCGCAGCTCTTTTCTCTCTTCTATCTCACTTCCTCTCTTCGTCTTTTTATCTTTCTCTACTTCTTTCTCTCTGGGTGTGTACATCAGCGCACCTGGAATCTGGGACAAAGTTTAAGTATACGTAGATCTAGATGTAACACGCATCAAACATGATGTGTACTGACTGTTTAATGGAATAGTTTCAGTTTGACAAACATACATTTTCTGGAATGTAGGAAATTAAATGAGAGACGAAAAATAATACCAATATCGAAGTTGAATCGGTGAACCAAAGCGAACGTTGAAAACTTTTCCAATCGCGTTGACCCAGAATGATGGGAATTGTTATCAGGACAGAATTAAAAAACGAGCAAAATTTTCCATATTATTTATATCCTCTCTGATTCGATGCTCGCCATCGTTAGAATCTAATTACGAAACGATCGGCGGTGATCAAACTCTTGTATAATCAAACTCAACTCGTGTAATTAGCGGATATGCTGTTTACGGTGATCAATCTTCGATGCCATAACGATACAAGGTGGGGCGACTGAAATGACGAAAATTTGAAAATGATATGTACGTGTCTAGAACTGTTAATCGTGGATCTTACTTCTTCTTATATCGCAACAGCAACTTTTTGACCACTTGTTTTTCGAGTAATACACCTGCTTGCTTGTTTCTACGCAATTGATGAATATATCGTGACTAGGGGTTCATCTCGTTGATGAATCTGTCTAAAAACTTTGATTTTATAACCGTCTGCTCGAAATTATAGGTACATTTAAAGAGAAAAAATGGCTTTCGAATAGCCTCGTTTTCTCCATAATGCAAGTATACTAGAATGTGAATCGTTTCAAAGAACACTGCACTTATGGGTTTAATCCTTATACTTACTCCAACTGCGGTACGAGCTTTGAATTGTAATAATTTTTTCCTGAGTACAGGTGCAATGGTACAGCTACATCAGCAAAGTCAGCTACAATTGCTCCATTCCCTGTACCATAGTTATTACGGTAGCGAATGAAGCATGTCAAAATCATTCTCGTGCGTAGGTAGAGTCGTAATAACCAATAACGTTGAGGGTCCCGTTACTGATTGATCGCGCAGGGCATTAACCCTAGCCTAAGTCTTCTGTTATCCTAAGTAC
Source organism: Euura saliciscinereae (assembly GCA_018420115.1). Taxonomy (NCBI): domain Eukaryota; kingdom Metazoa; phylum Arthropoda; class Insecta; order Hymenoptera; family Tenthredinidae; genus Euura; species Euura saliciscinereae. Next base: position 16,982 of record JAFFZH010014238.1, read on the forward strand.
CTCGTGCATCGATCAGGTTAATCGCTCGTTAAATAATTATTTGCCCAATTACACAAGCTTCGGTATGGGATATTCCACGTGAAGCGGATCAGATATTTTTTTAATTTTGCATGTCGATTGTGTCGGGGGAGTTAGATTTTTGTGCCAAAGCCCGATTTTGATGATGCAAAATTCGATTTTTTATTTGCAATAACAAATTAGAGAACCTTTTTTTTCAAAAATTCATTACTTCGCCAAAAGTGAAGTTACATTCAATTTTCTTTTTTTTGATTCACGCGGTAAGCTTCATAGAATTGAGAAAAAAAAATACAAAATTGAAAAAAACAATTGTTATCAATTGTTTATTTAACTAACAATTTTTCAATGATTTTTAAAACACTGAGCAACACGACTAAAAAATTCTAAGAAATTCTGACATGTACCTTGTACTATACTACAACCTGTGAATTGATTCCAGAGACGTGTTTTTTTTTCGTTTTCGAGTAAAAAATCGTTAAAGGTGTCGATGCGTCCCAATTTGATCAAGCTGTTACTACAGTAGTTGGTTGTGATTCACACGTGAAAAGAAAAATTATATTTAAATTCAGTGTTTGAATTATCGAGTGAGTGAACGTCACTGTAACACAAGTAGACGAAATCTGCATAGCTCATTGCGGTTAAATATAGTATGCAAATTAGGCGAAAAAGACAATGCCGCGAGTTACATTATTATTGCTTCCACTTGCGAAACTCACAACTGCGCGAGACAATCATAATTCACAATAACAACAATAATTCTCCTAGCAATAATAATCGCGGTTTTCAGTACCAAGTATCATTGCCCCCAGGAAGTACTGTACACATGTCAACCAGTTTTATTTCAAGCACAATAATCGAATTTACTTATCGTTGTGCAAAAAGCATAAGCGGAAATGTTGCTGAAATTACAACAACAACAAAAGTGTGATGTAGGTACTCTTATTTGTTCTGACCGATCCGATCATAGGATTTTATCAGTCTAAAATATTCACAAATGTTGAAAACAAAAATTTCTAAACGAGATTGAAAGAGTTAAAAATTTGATCTAGGAATTAGCTAGGTCAGCCAGGGATTAGCGTAGGTAACGAATTTCTCCAAGAATAGACGACTACTGCACTCACGTTTCAACAAACTACACACACAACACGCAGTCGCATGCGTTACGTATAGATTCGGATGTATTATGTACAGCCGTTCGCGGCGTTAATTGCATCGAATGTTTGCAGCTCGGTGCGAGTCTTGAAAGCCCGCCTTCTGCACTTTCTATAGGTAGACATAAAATTAATACCCATGGTTGTAAAATAAACCCTGGAACCACGTAATCGTATCGGAGATTAATATTTATCTTACGATTAGTCCAGACGGACCCTATAACAGCAATCAGTGTGGTGTGGTTTCTATTGCATCACCGCGATATTCACTGATCCGATTAGCGTCGGAGTACGAGTACAGTAGGACGTCACACAACCGCTGCACCGAGGTTACAAACTCCGTATCCCCACTCCTGACCACGTCCGTGCGCAGTGACATGCGCGAGGGCTCACAGTCGGAATTCGAACGGGGTCCGACTCTACACGTGAACCCTTTCGCATCCCGTCATGTGAATCGTGATGCGAATTTGATTTTTCTCAATTCGAATTTGCGATTCAAGTCTCATATTAATTATATAATTAATGAGCGACTATTCGTTGATCCTATTGATTGTCGACAAGATTTTTTTCCTTGTAAAAAAGAAGGTAAATGGTCAAAGGAATACATTTTTTTTTTTCAATTCTAATTTTAATTCTAAAACCAGATTTGAGATTTCTAAAATTTTCGGGCAAAAACTAGGAAATTGTAGACTCATTCGAAATGTGGATACTTTTGTGTAACCAACACCAGAATATTACTTAATTGAGATCAATCTTTTGAATTGAAACAATAAAAATTGTCGAGAATCAGGAAATTGTCGAATCTGGAGAGTATGAAATCACTGAAGGTGAAACAAATACAGAATATAAAATACGGAAGGTAAAAAGTTTAAACAAAAAACAACCTGATAGTGAAAGTATAATGTGCGTAAGCAGGTATATTGTAATTCGATTTGATTCTACCTAATTCGTTTTTCTGCGCCAAAAAATCGGGCATACCTGACAGGACTTAGAGACTTTGAAAGTGGCGGAAACTTTTTTGTTTAGTTTCATTTTTTTGTGTCGTTTTCAATTCACCTTTATTGCACAAGCCGTTACAATAGTGATGGGACGCAGACGGTGTGAAATTGCGCGGAATATATTTATTGCCAATAGTAGAGGTAGTAAAATTATTATGGGCTGGCTATAACTGGGTTTTGGGTCCTTTGTATCAGAGTCTTGAGTATTTTGTCTCGTTTTCTCCTGCAGCACAGCTAGCCGCAGGTTATAACAGATACAAACCTACTTTATTATCTAATTGTAACGTGCTTCTGTATCTATGAGCGTCTCTATTCCTCCTTTTACGTGGTTTTCTATCTCCAGACTTGTGTGAAAAAAAGCAGTGCATCTAACTAGAAGAGACAACAAAAGGGAGACGGAGGAGGAAAACTTTTGAAAAATTCTACCACGTTGTGACGTATAATAAAACCAGCCAAGAGATAATTAACAATTAGCCTAATTACCTTATGTATACTATACAGGCATGAAATGTACGCCTTCAATCTTAATGTCGCTTCAGACAATTAATATCATCTGACCCGAGTTCACGGTCGCTGATCATTTTTCACATCAAGTTTTATAATCTATATGAAATATTCGAGTTCTAATCTCAATCTTTGTTTGTTTTTATGTTCCAGGTGAGTTTGGTCAAACCTAATTCCGTTGTGCCTTAAGGATGTACAGGCCATACAATCTCAACCAACAGTGAGTCTCGTCGTCAATATTGAGTACTTCGAGATTAGATAAAAATCGGAAAAAAATCAACCACAATCAAGATGATGAGAGTATTCGTTTTCAATAATAATAATGCCCAAGAGTTATCAACAAATTGTTTAAACAAATCATTGTTTAACAATTTTCCTGGTGAAGTTATTTTTTTTCATGTCAAAGGAATTCGTTAATCTTTCCAAATACACGTGAATTTTTTCAGAATTTTGTCACTTTTTTTAAATTTCCGTTTTCGATTTTGAAAAATGGAGAAAAAAATCTAAATTTTGGATATGTTACTGTGGAAACGATGTAGATTACAATTCCGAAGTTTCCGGAGCGTGGAACTAATAGTTTTGTAAATACAGCCTTTAGAAATTTCCGAAAACGGAAATTTAAAAAAAGTGACAAAATTCTGAAAAAATTCATGTGCATTCGGAAAGATTAACGAATTCATTTGACATGAAAAAAAAATAACGTCACCAGGAAATTTGTTAAACAATGATTTTTTTAAACAATTTGTTGATAACTTTTGGGCATTATTATTATTGAAAATGAATACTCTTATCATCTTGATTGTGAGTTGATTATTTATCTTAAGATTGATTCTCTTCTCCTCTAAAGGTGGCTGATTTGGAGTTTTTTGAATCAGTTTCTCATACCTCGGCAATTCCAATTCGCCATTTTTAATTGCATACGATTTGAAGGTTTTCACCTCTGCTAATAAGGAATCCAAAAACTACATGTCATGAAAAACAGGCTCAAAATTATTCGGATCAAAGTTCGATCACTCCAAATCGAACAAAGTGGACATCAGATTCGTGATCAATTAAACCCTAAAAAAAAGTCCTGAATTCCAAGTTGAACTCTGCTATGAAGCGTTTCTGCAAAAAAAAATCGTTCTCCCTTTTGACAATCTCGACGCAAATCGAATTTGACCTGGAAATTTCGAATTTGTTGAATAATTCGCAGAATCTTTGCCAGACTGTGTCAAACTTGCATACCAAATTGCAGCGTGGCACCTCCCATACATTAGTTTCGGACTAACAGAAAGATACCTGGATACAATTTTACGTAGATGTCATATGAACTTCGACACCACAGGACGTGCCAGGCTGTAAATTGGGATGCAAGTTTCACACACTCTGGCCAAGTTTCTGTGAATTATTCATCAATATCGGAGGTGTCCATATGATCGGATAGAAGTTATTCCACATTTTATCCAACAAATTCGAAATTTCCAGGTCAAATTCGATTTGCGTCGCGATTTTCAAAAGGGAAAACGATCTTTTTGCAGAAACGCTTCATAGCTGAGTTCAAATTGGAATTCAGGACTTTTCTAGGGTTTTCGAACTTTGATCCGAATAATTTTTCATGAAATGCAGTTTTTGAATTCGTTATTAGCAGAGGTGAAATATTGCGATTCAAAATGGCAAATTGCAATTGCCGAGGTATGAACAGATTCTCTAGTTTTTAATTTCTGGTACCGATGAAAAAGACAATGTTTCCCATACAACTTTTATCTATTTTAATCAGGTATGATTGTCCTTCGAGAGGATTCAACTCATAGTATAGGAAGTAAACGCAACAATATACCGCACACTGAATCATAGTCGCGTGTACCGTGATCCGTTAAACCGGAAGTACTAAGATAGGTGGCGGTCCTCGGAAACAAGGAAATGCCTTGTCTCTCTGGTGCCTGATGCAGTACAATGAACGGGATGTATTCCACTTCCTGCAGTCACCCCCGTACGGAGAAAGATAGAGAGATATCCATAGAGAAAGAAAGAAAAAAAACTATAATACCTTCGAAATGGCGCCTCAAGTTACAAATTACGCTCAGATTACACGCCTTCATTCGTGATTCGCCCCACCCCTAATTTCTTGCCTCGATTCACTCTCTTTCCTTTTTTTTTTTTTTTTTTTTTTTTTTTTTTTTTTTTTTTTTTTTTTT
>JAFFZH010014238.1:23454-34531 GCA_018420115.1 Euura saliciscinereae
TGAATTAAAGTTTAATTGAAATTAAATTGAATTTGAATTGAAATTAAGTTGAATTGGAGTTGAATTGAAGTTGACTTGAAGTTGAATTGAAGTTGAATTGAAGTTGAATTGAAATGAAATTGAATTTGAATTGAAAGTAAGTTGAATTGAAATTGAATTGAAATTGAATCGAAGTTGAATTGAAGTTTCGAATTAAAACTGAATTGAAATTAAGTTGAATTGAAGTTAAATTGAAGTTGAATTGAAATTGAATCAAAGTTGAATTGAAGTTAAATCAGAGTTGAATTGGGATTGAATTGACTAGAATTAGGTTCAATAAGTTGACAAAATAAGTTGAATAGCAGTCGTTTGGAATTGAAAATGAATTGAATCAATTCAACTTCAAAGTTAAATTGAGTTGAACTGACGATGAGTTGAATAAAAAAAAAAAAATATGTATCAAAAGAATTACGTTGAATTAAATGAATTATTCTGAACAGATTCTATCACCCTCAGAATTGATGTGTCACTCAAATATTGAACTATTTCCCTCTTTCGTTCAAGGGAAAAAGTAAAAATATTTTTGACCATAATATGCGATTATTAAATCAGTGTTATTCGACTCTGATTCGTTGCTGTCCATGTACGGTTATCTCATTTCACAAAAATTGTGAAACTCGTGAGCAAGGCCGTGAGATTGTTCACAATTTGTTGTTTGCCAATCGCACATATATTATGTCAAACGGTTGCCCAATATCTCGGCCATAATTTTTCTATCATTTTTTAAGATGTGGTACCTACATGTTTGGCGCTCATATTTTTGCAAGTAGGTATATGATCGCAATCGTAATCCATCAATACATGTGCCGCGTATTTAACAATATCTATTTACCGTAATGAATCTACAAGGTCTATCTTTATCCGACTACGAAGGGAAGCTTTTGAGGTCGGCGGCTCCGCTTAGACACTTTTTACATGTATGTAGCTTAGGTGCACTTCCAAGGTTCTGAGACCCGTCGAGGTTATCGAAGTGTATTTATGACCTAAATCGCAAATCCAATGCCTTTATTTGGCGCACCGGAAGAGGAAGTGATGGGAAAATGTAAACTAAAGAACCAACCGCCTCTTCTTCTCATTATCACGGCTCATTTAGCTCGGTTGTTTTTCGACCTGATTCCTTCCTTTGATTATTATTTCATTTATTTATTTGTTTGCAATTTTTTTTTTACTCCGGTCTAATCTGTATCCTTTTGTCTTTTCTGTTTTTTGTCACGCTTTCGCGAAGGTCTATACCGCAGGTGAATCGAGTCGTTCTTCCGTTTCCGCGCTTTATTACCATGACGGCGGAACAAATTTCAACTCTCCGCACTTCCCAATTTTTGTTTTGTGTATGTCTCTTTTTTCAAATATTTTTTTTTCACTATTTCTTTCTTTCTATATTGTCTATATCTCGGTCACGTAATTCGTTGTCGTTACGCAATGCGATGCATTTTAGCTCAATATGCTAATAATTATGAAAAATCAATCAACTTCGTCCTTATGGTCACACATTTTTATCCATTGATCAAAGTTGACTGTTGTTTTGTTTAATGATTTGCAAACTAAAGAATTAAGTTTAGTTGCTCATAGTCAATGAAACTGTGTGCAAAGTTTTTTCTTTATTATTATTATTATTATTATTATTATTTCTAAAGCAATGCAATACGCAGTTGTATTACAATCTCAGTCACGGTCTTACTTAGTAGGTGAAAGTTCCCTCTGCGTCAAACTATTGTATCTTGTCATCTCTATACTGTTCGACGATGATGAATTTCTTGATTTACTAGGTGTATACAGACCGAAACGATTTTTTTTTTTTTTTTTTTTTGCGGATATTTAATTTTATCAATTCGCTCACAGGAAAACAGATTCGTGAATAGATCATACAATTGAAAAAAGTGCTTTTATCACTCAACATTCTTAATTTCTGTCTCTCTCTTGTACATTGAAAAATTTTGCTAAGTAACACGAGAAAAAAAAAGATAGAAACAAAGATAAAGAGCGAAATTTATTTCAAGATGTTTGCCTGGCGTGAAGGTAGCGTAGAAAATGGCAATAATGACAGGGTGCTCGTTGCTCTGTACTTCCGGTACGCAGACTTACTTAACAATCTATCCCTGCGTTTTCCTTGTCACATGCTGGGCTATGCCATGGTCACATCGCATACCGGTGCAGGTAAAACTGGACATGGAAACCTCGCAACGAGGTACTTGAACCCAGACTTAATTACCCTTGGCTTGCACCGTCGTCGCAAAACTCTTCCTCGGTCACTTGAGAGACGCTACCACAGCTGGTTCTCTCTGACTTTTATCAGAGCCATACCTGAGACGAGCTCTTCGCTTCTCACCTTATTAATCACTGACGTGAAGGTCGTGTCATGGAAAGGAATATGAACATGACCAGAAATTATTGAGAATATATTAATTTTTATTATCTATAATCGAGTATATATATTGATGTTGATAATAAAAATTAATGACGTCTGAAAATTCCGCGACTATTACCAAGAAATATTGACTATTAATTTGCTAATGCTATTGCTATAAATAAATAACGAATACGATCTGTTGACCTGATATGTAAAACTGTGATAGAATTTCTTGGTTTTTTCCTTCTCGTTGGTATCAAATCTCCTCGGAATCTGGAAACCCGAGGGAAAAGTGTTGTATTATCCATTGAAAATCACTTCCATCTTCACGTTCAATGGAGAATTATCCGCGTTTTTTTCTCCAGTACAGTGATAATTTAGTTTCGTTCTTCGTCTTGGTATCCAGGTGGATTTCTATATTCGTCTTCTTCAATGACCAAATAGATTGGACCCAAATCCGTCGGTGAAATCTTGATCATCGTGGTTAGAAAAAAAGTATCACAAAATAAAAAGAAAAGAAACTGAAAATTGAATAACGTTGAATCCAGGACACGAGACACCCGCAGGTTCCCCGGTGTGTGTGTGTGTGTGTGTGTTGTAATTACATGCATTGTAACGTACGCGTGTATTTCTTTCTCGAAAGAATTACAGTTAAGTTTTAATACACGCGTGCGGTTGATTACATCGATGATGACGTCACCGCCGCCGTCGAGATTGGGGCCAAACGGAATGATCCCTGACCATTTTATACGAAACACATTCACTCGTTCATTCCGTGATGCATGTACCGTCTATCCGCAACTCCGTCCCTCATTACTCCACGACTCTCATAATCGATATTAATTGTCGATCATCGCAGCAGCAACTGAGACATTGAATGTACAAACCATATCCAGCCAATTTGGAGAGATGAATTTAAACAAATCAAAGGCTTTCGTATAATCGATGAAGACATTCGACAACTCGAGACTGTATTTTGTTTCATCATTGCCACAGGTTTATTTCTTTGATGTCAATGACTGTCATTCTTCCCCCAGTGCTTGTGTGATTACGATCTTTCCCCGAAGAGCACCATGACAAGCTAATTCTTTGAAATCTGGGAGGAAGTACATTCCGATACTCGTCATGTGCCGCAAGGTGTCGAAAATATTAATGACATTAATTCGGATAATTATTCGTTGAAAATAAGGTGTCAGTCAGTTTGTAAGCCAGTCACGTACATATATCCCATAGCTTACAGCTGCGTTAGAGTCCAGTTGAGCAGTTTTTTGCCCTGTTTGAATGTACATGGATGGAGGTACCTACCATAGCGCCATTCGTCCAACACACGAACAAACGACCCACATATCCTGCACATCATCAACACCTTCGTCGTGTGTGTAGGTAACGGCTACGACGAGCGTGGGCATGGGGCACGGGGCACGGTACCCCCACGGTGCCTCGAGAGTGTCTCTGAACGTATTCTCTCCGCCACTGACTGTCAGTAAGTCAGTTACATTCATGCGCGAAACCGACTGACGTAGTTCGACCGACGAGATGGATTTGAATGGCTGATCGGGAGCCTTGGCCATTCACGATAGAGAATTCGACATGCATTATCGTGCGATGACATTTCATTGAGAGGACCAGTGATCACATCCTGTCAGGTAAAGCCACGTGTCGGATAACAAGTAGTTGCAAAATTGGTGACGGTCAGTGGTGTCTCTTCAATGTTCTTCCAACAACGAACGATCTTGTTTCTCGTTTTTCCAAACGACGTGGGTGAAGTGAGCTGAGGTGGATATTTTCATTGTGTTCCGTTCATCGATTGTGAAAGTGAGAAAGAAAGAATCGCAAATGTATAATCCGGAATTATTGAAGACCGTTTGGACAAAGATCGGACAAATGTGCGGATACATGATGTGTGCCAAGTCGTATATATCAGGCGAGTTATATTCCTTCCTCCTTACTTACACATTTTCTTCGTATAAATGTAGGTACGATTCGTTTCTCTGTGTTGGTCGGTCGTTTCCTTTATTTTTAATCTCTCGAATGGCTACGAATTCAACTTTTACATCAAGCGTATAATAAAATGAATTGAAGAGCCCGCGGGATAAGGTATCCGCGTTCTTGTATTCATCAAGGCGACAATAAATCAGATTATTAATCCCGATGCTGAGACTATAGTCAACGAAGTGTTTTAATATCTCGATAAAAAAACTCCCACATCGATTCTTCTTTCCTTTCCATTTATTTCCTGACGAAACCGAGAAGGTCAAAGTATGTAGCGGTACCTTAGCCTCTAGCAATTTGTGCCCGTATAAAAATTCACCCGCATTTCGAAGCCACGCGAGATAAATACCGATACATACATGGAGAATGTGCGAATCGTGTTCTCCGCGCTTATAATCAATCCATACCCACATATATGTGTCAATCTTGATGGGCGTGTATGTAGATCCATTTACGTAGGAGGGGATGTGGTACATTTTGCAGACTCGAGTCGTTATTATTATTATTATTGTATATACCTAGTTCAGTAGAGAAGATTATTTTTACCGATGTTACGTAACTGGTGGTGGGAATCGTTGTTTGTTTCCATATATCTTTGTTAATCTTTTTATTTTTCAACTTGCTTCGGTGGAGAAGAAATTCCACTGGGCAGACGAACAAAAAAAAAAAAAAAAAAGGTCAAACTGTCACCAGTCACCATGCGGTTATGTATTATCACGTGTACAGGTATATCGCAGGTGTGCTGATACCTGAACGACGATCACCAAATTTGACAATGAGATCTTAGTATGAAAATTTTTATGTTTCACAGAGGACGAAAAAACATCAAAATCAATATCAACCAGGATGCTTTATTTTTATTCGAGCACGTTTTTATTGCTGCACCATATGCGATATAATACCGTTATTAGACTCGCCGAAGTGTTATTAAGCGTCGCATTCATCGACGCTCATTGTGCTCATTCGTTTCCTACGTATGAAATTGGTTCTAACTTCCACCGCGATGTTTTATAGATTCGTTGTGCGTAGCAACGTATTTTAAGGATATGGGGAACGAATCGAGTGTCGAGGTTTCGGGTTCCCCGTCGAAATCTGAAGCGAAAGTTCCTTTACGAGAACTTCGGGAAACCGGTGGTTCCCGAGATACGGAGGTTTCGCGCGTTGACCAATCAGATAACGCGGAGGTTGGCAGCGCTGACGCGGTTCTGCCAACCTGACGCGTTGCGCTATGACACATTCCTGCGTAACTCGATAACTATTGACTCTACGAAGTTTTCGCAAAGGAACTTTCGCTTTGGATTTTAACGAGGAATCTGACCTTGAGACTTTGCCAATTTGGCCTGATCGCAGGATCTAATATCGAGTTGTTGATCGATGGATCGTTGTGGAAAAATACAACTGCCTGGGGATATCGTGATGTCGATCACGGGGGACGTAGAATAGTGAACTAAACATCTATTATTCACTATGTTCGCGTGCATCACCCTTTTCTTATTGCTTTCTTTTGTCAATGAGAACTTGTGGCCGAAATTGATCGCAGTGGCCTTATTATTACTATTATTATTCTTTTTTTTTACCGGTTCCAGTTCCGGCTTCTGAAATCGAGTTTCATCAAGAATGGGCACACCTACGTGTTAGGAATCTCGTACGTTGATGGTTACTATAATGTAGTTTGCACACTTTTTCGTACACCTCTTAACGAATACTATGAACGAATGATCGATGGCTAATCGAACTTCTCAAACCATTTCTCTTAGGTAATACATTCTTTGAGTTTTGTTGTTTGTTTTGTCAAAATTAAACCTTTGTGGCTCAAAATACTAGAAAATTTCATCATCTTTTTCCGTCTAAGATTCTTGTTTGTGTATCTGATTGTGAAATTTGAATAGAGCGAAGGTTGTGTGACTGAACTTTGATTCGTAATTGTAACAAACAGTACGAGCAAACAATAATAACAGGGATACATATGTGAGTACGGAATATGTCTGTCGAGAATACAGATACGTGCAGACCGCGAGACGCACTTCCACGCCCACGTCCCGGCACAGATAGAGTTTGAATTTTTGAAATGGAGTAAAAAATAACATCTCAGGTATCTAAGACGTGCGTTACGAAACAGATAGACGGACAGGCGGATAGATCGATGGACCCGTAGCCATACGTGGGCGAAACTACGTGCTTATGTTAGATTTACACACGAATTTATAGACGTACAGTGTGATACAAAAAACACGACTGTTATGGTGATCAATGGTCAGGAATTCAAAAAATGGTCAGGGAAAAGTCAAGAAATTTTAAAGTGATGCAAAACAAGACAGAATCAAAGGTCCTCAGCGATTTTTTTGTCTCCCTAGTGCGGAAATCCTGATCAATGGAAAGAGTAGCAAAAGTTGTATAGATTATAAACAAAAAAAGTAATCTATGACGTACTTGAATAGCCATTAATTTATCCGAATTCAAGTCGGGGAAAAATTAAAATTTGGTCAGGATGAGTCCGGGAGAAGTCAGGGATTTTTCTCACTCTTTATATTTTCGCCACCATGACTGTGTGATTTGATTATGGCATTTTTTTTTTGTAACAATTGAATATAGAAATGAATTTCCTCTTCACTTTCGAAATTGATTGAATCTCACTCTATAACTGAGAATAAAAGCATCCAAAAAATTGGAAATGTAGAAAATTAATGGACCATTAAGCGAAAGAAAATACTAATAGCACAAAATGAGACCATGTATTGCCTCTCATACTTCACAGTGATGAATATTCTTTAGAATTGGCAACCTCGATTGTATTTTATTCACGCTTTGATATGGGCCAGTTATTCGAGTCACCCTGTATGTACGAATCAATATTTTCAACTAAATAAAGATGAACAAACGAAAAAACGAAAACGGTGCTTTTTTCAACGAGCTCGCGGCTATCAGATAACAATTTTCATCTCATTCTGCTGATTTTCGTAATCTGTAAAATGCGAATCCACGCGATTTTGGATGACTCCGTAATATATCCAGGTTGGTTTTCGGTTCACGTATTCGGTGCCGGATAGGGGTAGCTCTTCTTGGCAATCTGCCTGCTTCATATTACCTCCGGACTACGGTTAGGGAATAGCGAGCTGCTGTTAAGGGGTGATTTTAAAGTAAACCAGGAAACAGGGTCAAGGTTGAACTTTCATCCATTAACCTAGGTCGAAATAAAACCCCAAACTCCAGAACCCCGACGCTTGGATAATATTAATCATTATTATACATTCATCTACACTATACACTGTTATCATATTACATGAATAGATATTTATATGGCATGCGCAGAAAGTAACTGCTCATTCGGCAAGGTTATGTTTTTCGTACGAGGCGAGCCTTGTAAAGCAACGGCGAGTACTGAAAACATAACCTTGCCGAACAGTTACTTTCTGCGCGCGCCCCATACAATATTTTTTACCGAAAAGGCATCAATAGTCACTTTGCCGTCAGTTGAGTTCCGCACGAACTGCGTATAGGAGCTGCTGTAAAAGGTAGTAGAGAGGGGGTAACCTGCGGTATAAAGACTTTATTCCGCAACTTTGACGTGCGCACTTCGAACTGCGCATCAAAGTTGCGGAATAAAGACTTTATATCGCAACTTTGAACTCAGCGGTATAAAGTGCGACTTGCCGGAACAAAAACTGGCGTCAAAAAGTGACTTTTTAATGCCTGTACCGTAAAAAAGAAATTTGGTATTTCTTGAAATTACAAAGAAAAAGGTAAAATTGCCCTTAATGAAGGATTATAATATACTCAATCAAGTTGGACACGTTTTATTTATCGCTTCTTGCGTCTCGTTTAATTGATTTTTACTCTTTCCAATAAAGGCTCAATTTGGCCAATCTTCTGTCACCGTAGGGAACGTAATACCGGTTATGAGAGGAACTAGAGCTCCACCCTTACACGACTATTTATAGGGAATCGATAATGGATTGAAATTAGTTAGCAAATTTGCCAATTAGGGGGACCGTCGCGTTCAGTTTCTCCATCGAACCAGATTAATTCTTTACTCACGGTTTTTCAAATCAACTAAGCTCTCCCCTTATAAAAATTCTATGAGCAAAATTCTTCATTCAATTATATTTTCACCGCGAAATTACTGTCATTTTTCATCTCTCGAAATAGACGAAGTTAGTTTCTGAAAGAAAAAGGGCTTATTGATTACTTTTTTCCCCCAACATCAGATTTCTCTTCGATGACCGAACAAGTAAGAGCCTTTTTCCTCCTCTTATCTCTTTCTTTTATTATTCATCCTCGAGCATGTTACCGGGGAGACAACCTAGATTCGAACCGATAGTCAAAGAACTGGGGAAGAAGGTCTCCTCTCGTTTCGTGTTTCGTGTTTCGCGTGGATCTTTCAAGTGCTCGATATCGCGTCATCTCTGATACCGAAAAGAATGTACACAGCTATATTTTCAATAATTTGAATATCCATGATGGATTAAGGTACAAACAAAACCATCAACACCTCGACATTTGCTTGGTTTAGCTTCCTCATGGATTTTCGATTCTGTTGACACAACAGAAACACGCAAACGCCTATGGATTATACGCGTACTTATATAGAACCCAGCATGCCTCTCGTAATTGCTAACGAGTCGTGTGACGTCAATGTTCACGTGACGGAAATAACGTTGAAGGTACAAAGGTCAACGTTATTAGCGAAATTACATTATTATCATTATCTTTATAACGATTCTTTGTTACCTTGAAAAAATTGATGAAAAAAATTTGCCAGCTATTTTTTTCTTTCCAGTTGTCTTCGTTATATATTCTTGTCAAAAGAAAATTTATTCTCGTCTCGTACTTTTGTTTTGTGTTAATAAATTTCAAGTGTTTGAGAATAATTATAATTATCTCTCTTCGAAGGCAGATTCTCTTCATTCTGTAACTTTGTTTGATCTGATTTGTCTCTCAGAGAGGAAAAAAGGGATAATTTCTGATTGATCAACGTTACATCGAGGAACTTATAGTAACGGTTCATTCGCTGGTGATATACGCAAAAACAAATGAACTATTCAAGTATTATAGAAACGTGGAACTGTGTGATGATGTGACAGTGTGCAGGATATACTCATCGCATGCACGATTAACAATTCACATTCATAAATATATGCGATTGGTCATGACTTATGTTAATTCAAGATCGACTTATGCGACTACGAAGTTGACAAATAAATAACAACGTCAAACCATCGTAACGTTGTTTCACATCATTTTACATATCGCGTGTCTAATGACATAAGGTCGTAAGCGCCAACATACGACTTTTTGCTTTTCGTAACAGAAAAAGGTCGTATATTTTTTTTTAAATCGTATCTAGACTAAGGACCCGAAGATTCGTTCATAAACGTTGAAATTTAATAATAGGTCAATTAAAAGCAGAAGGTCGTATGTACCGGTGGATACGACATTTCAGTCCTAACTTCGCAGAAAAAAAATGGTTTCCATTAATTGCGGAAGGTCGTATCCGCCAAATAAACGAAAAAAAAATGCCGGATACGACCTTCTGCTTTTACCATTTGTTTTTATTTTCCTCAAAAATTGTAATGAAAGCTGAAAAATCGTAATTTCAATTGATCTAATACGTTTTGATCATTTTTAGAGCGAATGGCAAAAAGATAAAAATAAATTGTACGACCTTTTGCCACCAAAATCGTGTTTTTGGCGATTACGACCTTATGTCATTAGACACGTGATATTATTTACAATTATTATTATATACCTACTACATTGCAGAATGGCTCATCACAGGATATTAAAAGTCTTCAATTTTAACCATCCCATTTCCTGACCAAATTATTGATAAAATAAGAAAAATAAAAAATTGCAGCGTGGATGTAATGATCCACGCGATTCCCGTTCTGTGAATACAGTTGCAGATATATGCTCAGGTTCCGTTACCAGGCTACTAGTTATAACACGATACGAACCGTTGCCTATTTCTCATTAGAGGTACTGTGGGAAATAAGGTGAAACACAATGAATACCTGGATGCTGCCCTCCCACCTTGTTCCCCCGCTCCGGAGATTACATCGAGGATACGGTAATACTCGTTCACACATGCCGGAATTTTGTGTTTAATTTATCTTCGTTACTGCACGTTATAAACGGAATGATGTGACAATCGCGTCGAGAAATTTGAACAGTTTGATTTTCTGTTTCAACTTCCCGTTTATCTGTTTTTAGAGAGAAAAATAAGTCATTGTAATCACCCCGAAAATGAAAAGTTGAATTTTTAGAATCCAGAGTTTGACGTCTGTCAAACGTCGTTCACGAATCTGAAGTCAGTTTTGCAAAATTTTAATTTGACGCTTTCGATATGCTGCAAAAAAAAACACTTGGATTAAAAAAAAAAAAAAATTGGTCCACGAACGTTTTTTGGTGTCACTATATAATGACGAATCTGAAGTCAGATTTGCAAAATTCAAAATAGCTGATCCAATTTGCTGGAGCGAGTCAATATAGTCGTACTTTGTGTCTTATTTTTAACAAGATAAAAAAAAAATGTTTATCATCGAGTAGTCGCCGAAGCAAAAAATACTTCCTTCTATTACCTAACAGACGCGCGGTGAGAGTTGGTAAACCAAGGTGGCTGAATTCTAAACGGTTACATGACTTCGGTTTTGGCTCATTGAACAGAATCAGTGAGATTTGCCGTAATATGAAAACCTTACA
>JAFFZH010014239.1:1705-22796 GCA_018420115.1 Euura saliciscinereae
CCATCTTAACAGCTCGCCTGCCCTAGTACCGGTCAACCCCCCATTAATCTATTTTTTTTTCTTTTTGTCTTGCACTATTTTTTATTTCAGCCCCTGGTGAACGCTTGCTTGCAGCTGATTGCCTATTCTTCTCATTTCAGCTTGTGTTTCTGGATTTTTGTTTGGTCTGTTTTTTTTCTTTTTCTCTTTCTGTTCTTTACAGCTAATATTAGGCTAAGGTTTCTTGTTATTTCTGTGTGCGCGTTAACCCCCTGCTTCCCTGCATGCGTGTGAGTGACTGCGCATGGGATGAATCGGTGAGTGTCATCCGCCTCGCGTATTTGACATCGCGAGTCCCGTTGTTTTTCGACCGGCCATGGGTAACTGGCCCTTGAACGCCCTGGACCGGGGCCTACCCATGCCAAACTTCGATCTCGACAATTCGGATCTCGTCGTCTCGTGGCTGTGCGAGCTTTCGAATCAGAGCATCGACGAGCTCCTGCGCGTGTACCGACTTCGCGTGGACGCTGACCCCGAACGGAATCGGTGGCGTCTCCTTCGTGCACATCTCCGGGGACGAAACCAGAACGTCTCCTGGTTCCCAGCATGGGACGAGGAACCCCTTCCGGGTTCTTTTCCCGAGAACACCGTGTTGCCCTTGGGTACGATGCCCTTGGGGACCTCGAATCGCGTCGAGCCTCCGATTCTCGAAAACCAACGGCCGGATTCCTCGTACAGTAGCACTCCGGTCAGTGCTCCAGCAGCACCGCGTCCGCGAAATCTGTCTGAACAGCGAAATGACGCTGAATTACCCCGGGTACATTTTCAGGATGAGAGTGTATCCCCGCCGAGGCCACTCATCGCGCCTCCGCTCAGCCTCGCCAATGCAGAGGCTCAACAGTCATATCCCGCCCTGGTAACCCTGCCTACCGCGACTTTGACTACGACCCCCGCGACGACCGGAGCCCCCGCGATGGGCCCGTCGACAACGCATCCGACCCCCGGTTACGCGTACCCCGTTGTGACCCCCGGGTACCCGACTCAGTGGTCCACTCCGTACCCAGTGGCACCCACGACTTACCCCTCGAGCGCTTACGCACCCCAGACCGCGTACGGTCGTCCCGCGAACGCTAACCCCCTTCCGAATCCCTACCCCGCTCCAACCGCGAACCCTTCGCAATCCACGGCTGACCTCTACCCCACCGCCGCCAGTTTTGCCGGGATCTCCGCGTGGTGTCACCCCTACTCGGAAGCTCTACCCCCGCAGACCGCGCTTTCCGCGACTGTATCGCCCGCGCTACCTCGCGACCTTCAGAATATTGTGCGCAAGTGGAACTTGAAATTCGCCGGATACCGCGGAGGTAGCATCGAAGAATTCATCAACCGCGTAGAGGAATGCCGCGTCGGCAGCGGCCTGACCGACCGCGACCTTTACGAAGCGATGCCGTTTCTTCTCGCTGACAGAGCCCTGCAGTGGTTTCGCCTGCATAAGAACCGCTGGAGTACTTGGACTTCATTTCAAACCGCGTGCCGCGAACGATTCGCCGGTTTGAATTTCCAGTCCCGACTAAAAGATGACGTGCGACAACGCACTCAAGGTCCTGATGAGCGCATCAGTGACTTTCTCGACAGCTTGCGCCTTCTAATGGCCAAGATATCGCCGCCGCTCTCCGACGACGAACAACTAGAAATCGCGTACGCGAATCTACACCCGAGTTACCGCCTCGCACAGTGGGACGAGAAGCCGAATTTGTACCCAAAAATCAAAAACCCAATGAATTCGGGTGAAAGTCGGTACTCGGTGGTTTTTGGGGTCGCTGATTACGAATCCGAAGTCAAAAATCTCAAAAACAAAATGGCGGACCAAAAAACGGTAACAAATTTCTTCAAAAACCTAATGGATTCGAGTGAAAGTCGGTACTCGTGGGTTTTTGGGGTCGCTGATTACGAATCCGAAGTCAAAAATCTCAAAAACAAAATGGCGGACTAAAAACGGTAACAAATTTCTTGAAAAACCTAATGGATTCGAGTGAAAGTCGGTACTCAGGGGTTTTTGGGGTCGCTGATGACGAATCCGAAGTCAAAAATCTCAAAAACAAAATGGCGGACCAAAAACGGTAACAAATTTCTTCAAAAACCTAATGGATTCCAGTGAAAGTCAGTACTCGGGGGTTTTTGGGGTCGCTGGTTACGAATCCGAAGTCAAAAAATCTCAAAAACAAAATGGCGGACCAAAAACGGTAACGAATTTCTTCAAAAACCTAATGGATTCGAGTGAAAGTCGGTACTCGGGGGCTTTTGGGGTCGCTGATTACGAATCGAGAGTCAAAAATCTCAAAAACAAAGTGGTGGGAAATGTTTAGTCATATGCATATACAGGAATAAAGACTTTTCATTTTTAAATATTAATGTCATGAAATGTGAAGGCTTATAAAATTAGTGGAATACAATTTCCTCATCCGAATCATCGTCGTCAAATTCAGAATCCGTTTCTACTATAGATTGACTCGTTATTGTAGGTGGGATCAACAATTCTACAATTCCACTCTTCTTCGAAATTTCGGCTAAAAGGTGTTCCACCAAATCGTTGCATGTTTCATTGAAATTCCCTTTCACCATAACGAAGACCTCCTTCCGGGTGTACAGTAAATTGTCGTCGGTACTAGACCCTGTAATAGAGCCACAGAAAATTAAAAAGTGACAATATTCAACGTAAACTATAATTAATAAAGTACGATCGAACTCATTGGACAAACTGAATTCTTTCTGAAATTAATTTTTTTCCTCAACCAAATCACAAATAAAAATCATCATGAACAGTGTGACTCTAGAATAACCGTAGGTACTACTTTGCTACGGACACCCTATACACGTTAAAAACCGGTATAAGTTCCCTATTGTACGTATTGAACACCTGGCAGACCCGGACGCTCGTCAGCCCGCCGCCGCGCCAGCCGGGGCCGCGCGCGTGGTAGAAGGCTGCGTACTCGCTCACGCTAACTAAAAAACTACGCTAAGTAGCCAAAAGTAGCAGATGATCTAAAACGTTTTCGATCGTTGAAAGACTGATCTAGAACCTAAGACTTGAATCAAAGCCCAGTCTCCTCCGGTTCCCTACTTTTTGTCCATTTGAAAGTATAAGTCTCGAAAATTATATCGTTTTCATAGGGTACCAAACATGGTCGTATTTCAAGCAGATGAACGTGACTTTTCAATTTAACTCATACAGAAATATTTTCTACATAGCTCCAGGAGTAGAATCCATTTTGAAAAATCAAAATCGCTTAAATAACTTTCGAGTTATTGATCTTTGAAGTTCAATGTTTTTCCTTACGTTTTCACTCGCCGCGTGCACTCTCAACGAAGGCTGACTTTGTACTAATGTATCGAGCCAAGTATGGAACGGACGACCATGACCTTCGAGGTTTGAATGCACCAATCATTTCTCTACCACACCCGAGGGTCAAAATTCCCCGAATCCAAAATTCACTTTTCGGATTTTTGGGGACGAATTCGGCTTCTCGTCCCACTGTGCCTCGCGATTCCCCGTTATGAGTTCGGAACCCTGGATGAACTAAGCATCTCCGGGGAATTATTTGAGAACGCGAGAGCTTTGGATCGACGTTATCAACCTCCTCCGCGACCCGAAGACTCCGTTTTGCCTGAGTTCGCGTATCAGGCGCCGACTCCCCCGGCTTCTTCAGGTAGTGCGGCACTACATTCCGCGAACGGAACCCCCGCACTCCCGCCGACTACCGCTCCAAATCCTCAGTCGTCCCGCGGCCGAAGATCCCGCGAGGGACGAGGAAGAAACCGCGCGAACCCAGGTACCGCTCCCCCGAACCAGACTAACATACCCCCGACTTCAACGAACCAACCTCCGCCTCTCATGGCCCTCCAGAACTTACACCCCCCTCAACAGTACCAGGTCTCACCCCAGGCCCCCTATCCGTTCCCGTACCCCCCTCCGATACTGCCACCCCAAGCATCGGCGAGCGCCTGTTACCCTCCAGCGACCATGCCTGCCCATGGAGCGTACCGTGGAGGGCAAGCCGGCTGCTACCGGTGTGGCAACCCTGGACACTTCGTACGGGAATGTCCTTATGCCCCACCTGACCAGTCCGGCCCGTCAGGGGGCAATCCTGGAGTTTTCCCCCCCGAGCCAAGGCAGTGGCTCCGGACCCACTTCGGGAAACGACCGCGGGAATTAGTGGAAAGGGTCCCCACTATTTCCCAGCGCGAGCGTGGACCTCCGCCCTTCCGAGACGTCTCAACCCTTAGTAATACGGCTAGATTTAGTAATCCTGACCCGCGCTACTTTGTGACGATTAACGTAGGCGGACGAGACCTGCGTGCCCTGTTTGACCCCGGTTCGAGTCGAACGTACGTTGGCCGCACCGAGATGCCGTTCTTTTCCGATATAGTCGCGAATCTTTCCCCCCACACCCGGGTGGGAATCCAATATCCGAACGGTGCCGTTGTCACGATCGCTGGCGAAGCTCGAATGCGAGTTCGATTCGCCGACCGAATCCGCGACCTAGACATACGTTTTGCTCCTGCTATCGACTGCCCGTCCATCTTCGGCATAGATGGCATTCGCGCGTTTGAATTCAATGTAGATTTCTCCCGCGCGAGATGGAAATTGCCTGACGGTGCGCAGGGTTATTTTGACGTATCCTGGCCTTCGCCAACCGACGCGAATCAGGAGACCTCGGCCTGCGCTGGCCTGCTTGAGCCTCCTCGTTTCAAACCGAGAAACTACACGCGCTCCTACGCGAAAAACTACCACCCCCATGGTCAAGTCCCGGAATCACCGACCTGGCGATGCACACAATCGACGTGCAAGGTCACGAGCCCATTAAGCAGCGGTATTATCCTGTATCGCCGAAGGTAGAGGAAGCGATGAATAGAGAGGTCGATACTATGCTCGAAGCTGGTATCATCGAACCCTCCCGCAGCGAATGGCCTAACCCGGTCGTCATGATAAAGAAATCCCCGGAAAAGTACAGATTTTGTCTCGATTTCAGAAAAGTTAATAAAGTCGCAAGAAGGGATGCTTATCCGCTCCCGTATATGAGCAGCATCCTCGATAAACTTCGTGAAGCCCGGTACATCACAAAAATCGATTTGAGTCAAGCCTACTTCCAGGTGCCCCTGGAAGCCGCGAGTCGCGAAATCACCGCGTTTACCGTCCCTGGCCGCGGACTTTTTCAATTCAAGCGTATGCCGTACGGATTGTCCGGCGCGCCCGCGACTTTTCAGCGTCTCATAGACCGTCTCGTCGGTCCTGAGATGGAACCGCACGTCTTTCTTTACCTCGACGACGTCATCATCGTAAATCAGGACTTCGACGATCACCTCCGTTGGTTGGATCGAGTCCTCGGAAAAATAACCGCGGCGGGACTAACATTAAACCCGCATAAGTGCGAATTTTGCTGTTCAGAGGTCCGATACCTCGGCTTCCTCGTGAACAAGGACGGACTGCAGGCCGATCCTGAGAAAATCCGCGCGATAACTGACTACCCCGCGCCGCGAACCGTGAAACAAGTCCGTCGTTTCCTCGGCATGACATCCTGGTACCGTCGTTTCATCGAAGACTTCGCGACAAAATCGGATCCCCTCACGCGTCTTCTAAAGGAGAACCGGCGTTGGCAGTGGGATCCGGAACAACAGGAAACGTTTGAAGCCCTGAAAACTACCCTTATCACGGCTCCTACCCTTACCTGTCCCGACTTTACCATCCCTTTCACCCTTCAAACCGACGCTAGCGACTCCGGTCTCGGTGCTGTCCTCACGCAGAGCGTGGAGGGCGTAGAGCACGTAATCGCGTACGCTAGTAGAACGTTAACGGATCCTGAGCGGAAATACACCGTCGCCGAACGGGAGTGCCTCGCGGTACTCTGGTCAATCCGCAAGTTCCGACCGTGCCTCGAAGGGTATCATTTTACTGTAATTACCGATCACAGTAGCCTCCGTTGGCTACACCACCTACGGAATCCCACCGGACGCCTCGCGAGATGGGCGTTGGAGTTACTCGAGTACGACTTTGAGATCGTACACCGCAAGGGTGCTTTGCACCACGTTCCTGATGCTCTATCGCGAATCTACGAGCCGGTGACCGAACCCGTAGCAGCCCTGGAAGAACCCCACGACCCGTGGTACCGCCGTCGCGTCGAAAACGTGAAGAAAATGCCTGTCCAGTTTCCTGACTGGAAAGTAGAAGACGGGAGATTGTATTATCATCGCGTAGACCCTCTTTCCGACCCCTTGTTGCCGGATCTCGACGCGTGAAAACTCGTGCTCCCTCTCGAAGGTCGAGCCGCCGTGCTCGAGGAAGCCCACGTTCCCCCGTGTGCCGGTCACCTCGGAATCGAGAAAACGTATTCGCGAATCGCGCTTCTCTATTACTGGCCTGGCATGTACCGCGACGTCGCCCAGTTCGTGCGTTTGTGTGACACGTGTCAACAAATTAAAGTCGACCAATCGGGACCTCGTGGTCTCATGGGTCGCCGCGTAGTTGATCGACCATGGATCGCCGTTGCCGCAGATATCATCGGACCGTACCCTCCTACCCGCCAGGGTTTCACTCACGCGATCGTAATTCAAGACTTGTTTACGAAGTGGGTGGAATGCCGGGCATTGCGTAAGGCCAACGCGAAAACGGTTCTCCAATCGCTGGAAGAACTCGTCGTGTATCGCTGGGGGGTCCCTGAAGTCCTTCTGACTGACAATGGTACCGAATTCGCGAACAAACTACTCGACACCGCGTGTAACGAACTCGGATCTATCACACAACAATACCGCCGTACCACACCCAAGCGAATCCTGTTGAGCGAGTGAACCGCGTGCTAAAGACGTTGATCTGCGCCTATATCGAGGGCGATCATCGCAATTGGGATCAGCATCTGCCAGAGTTCCGCTTCGCGATGAACTCCGCGGTTCACAGCTCGACCAAAGTCACCCCCGTGTTCCTTAACTTCGGTCGCGAACTCTATCCTCCGAACACGGTTCGACGACAGGAGGAGGGAACCCCCGATATTGTACCGCTCTCCACCGAAGAGTGGGAGAATCGCGTTCGACGTCTCGATGCTCTCCGTGACTTGGTAAGCAAAAATCTCGAAGACGCTCACCAGCGTCAAGCTAAATATTATAACCGCGGAAGACGCGATATTCAATTTTCGAGAGGAGATTTAGTCTTACGACGTCAACGGGTACTGTCCTCCGCTCCGAACTACTTCGCCGCGAAGCTCGCCGCGAAGTATGTCGGTCCGTTCGTGATCAAGCGGAGGAGGCTGGAGGAGCCCCACCGTGTACACTCTGGAAGACCAGGACGGGAACCCCGCCGGCGAGAGTCACATCAACGACCTGAAACCCCACTACGCGCCCCCCGGTGCCGCCGCGAACCACGCGACCCCTCGCGAGTACCGACGCGAGTGAGGATGAGGGGGAGATTTAGTTTCTTTTAGTTTAGTTAGTTTCTTTTAGTTTAGTTTTAGTTTATTTATTTATGCCGTAGCCTAGTCAGGCCAAGGGGGAAACTCAAATTACAGGTGTGATATAATATTATAGTATAAGGTACATTGGCCAGAGAAGGAATTATTGAAGTATAATATAGTAAATTGATTTCTAGTTAGAAATAGGCTTCTACATTAACACTCAACGTTGGGATGTACATGAAGTAGAAGTTGGGTAAATGAAGAGTATAAAATAAAGAAAAAAAGATAAATAATGAAAAAATAAGAATAAATGAGAAAATAATCTGAGGAACATGATTAGATTACACTTGCTATGCCATGGCAGGAAAGCGGAGACAGCTGGTTAACTGAAACGCAAGCAGCCCGCATGTTACGAAATAGTAATAATTAGTAATCGCACTGGCAAGTTTCAGTAACGTTGCTTAACCATCACAGTGGGTGGATTGAGAGTGAGAATGAGACAGAGAATGTGCATGAGACCCCGAACTCCCCGGATCCTCCGGCCCTTTCCCTTCAAACCACCCACGGAGAATTATTACTAATGCCCGTCAACCTCCAGGAGGTGCAGCATGAGGCACCTGAAGAGCCCTGGCAGACGAGGGTACCGACCACCGCAACTACGCCCCGGCGTCCCCGGAATGGGCTGAGAGCCACGGAACCGGAGGAGGATCCGACGGTCCCGGAGCTACCCGTGCTCGAACCCCGAGCCCCCTCCGAAAGCTCGGACACCGAGGACTCCGACGCCGATGCAGCCGACGAGAGAGCGCCCCGAGATCAGGAGGATCCCCGAGACGCAGCTCCTCGCCAGGACACCCCCGACACTGCGTTGGACCCCCTGCTAGAGAGCGGACCAGCCCGAGGACGAGGACGAGGAAGAGGTCAACGAGGACGCGGCAGACCGACAGGTCGCACAGACGACCGTTCACGCGCGGTTTCCCCCGCGACACCCTCCGCGAGTTCCCGTGACCGCGAGCTTCCCCCGGTACCGTCCTCCCCTCAAGGCGTTTGACAGCGTCCCACATGCGATCCTGCTGCCCAAGCTTCACAAGCTAGGTTTCTCACGATCCTCCCTTACTTGGATGGCGTCCTATCTCCAGGGTAGACAACAGGTTGTGGTAGGGCCGGATGGTGCACTTTCCTCCTGGGCACCCCTGGATCTTGGGGTACCGCAAGGCTCTGTCCTGGGGCCGCTCCTGTTCTCCGTTTTCGTCAACGATATCTCGTCCGCTCTCCGACACACTAATCACCTGATCTACGTGGATGACCTTCAGATTTATCTACACTGTGCCCCGGATGACCTCCACGAGGCCATTGACCGTGTCAATCCGGATGTGGAGTCTGTCCTTGGTTGGGCTGGAACCAACATGCTGCGACTCAATGCGGCAAAAACTCAGGCCATGATCATTGGAAGCTCTTCGTATACAGTGATACCTCCGAATAGGCGCCCTCTGAATAGGCTAGCTTCCCCTAATCCTCGCTCGAGCGCTTCCCCCACTCACTATGTTTACGAGCGTTCGGACGCTTACCTCTGAATAGAGAACCCGTTGGAAAACGCTTCAATTCACTTATTTACATGGGTATATCACGGCAAAAACAACACAGACACGGGTTCTCTATTCAGAGGTAACGCCGGCGACGGACTCGAGGCGTGCCAGCGAGCTGTTGGTGGGGGAAAGTCAGTTCCAAGAATTTACTCCCCTAACCGCCTTCGAGGTAGCCTATTCAGAGGTATCACTGTATCTCTCGACTGGACCTGACTGCCCTTCCGAAATTGCACCTGGCCGGTGTTCCCATCGCCTTCTCAGAGTCAGTTCGTGACCTAGGACTCGTACTGGACTCCAAGCTCGCCTGGTCAGCGCAAGTCTGTGCTATCTCCTGCAGGGTCCATGCTGCACTGCGTCAGCTGTCGGCCTCTCGACGTCTTCTGTCTCTCCGACTTCGGCAGCAACTGGTCACCTCCCTGATTTTCCCCCTGTTTGACTACAGCTGTGTCGTCTACAATGATCTGACGGGGGTGCTCAACACCAAGCTACAACGGCTCCTCAACTCCTGTGTCCGTTTCGTCACAGGCACACGGCGAGATGAGCACATTTCGCCTGCACGGAGAGAACTGGGCTGGCTGCGGGTTGCGGATAGGAGAACTTACTTCTTGCTCTCGCTCCTCTTTCTCACGGTAAAGACTGGCCGTCCAGCCTATCTAAGGGAGCTCTTAACAGACCGACCGCAGGCTCCGGAGCGTGGAACCAGGACCATCAGGGGTGACTTTCTGCCACCAAACTGCCGCACCGAAGCGCTCAGGCGATCGTTCATGTCTGTGGGTGTCTCCCTGTGGGACTCCCTTCCAGCAGATCTCAGGAATTTCCGCACCGTCAGCGCCTTCAAGTCTGCGCTTTTCCGGACGCTTGCAGCGGCCGAGTAGGCCTAATCTCTGCCGCTATCATCACCACTTTATTTTCATTCTTGGCTATCTCCGATCTTTCCTTTGTTCTCACGTCACATCTTTCATTTCTTACTATTATCACTACTATTACTACTACTATCTGTACCTGTGCTTGCTCAAAAACGTTGGTCCAACATTGCTATGGATCATGAATAAAATATCTATCTATCTATCTATCCCCTGATCCCGTTCGCGTATCCGCTCCGCGAGCGACGACCGCGGCCCGCGCAAGGACAGTGGGTCGACCCCGTGGCCGACGTTGTGACCGTGGCCGTGGGAGACGTCCACCCGCGGCAACTACCCGCGAACGAACCCCCTCCGACCGCGATGAAACCGGACAACCGAGGCATGACCTTCGACGACGAGGACTCCCGCCGTAGTCGACAATCGCGCCTTCGCGAAACCTTTTTCATTTGATTCTTCATTCGTCTAACTTGTAAGAAACGCGCTCTTCGCGACCCTAGTTTTAAAATACGCGCCCCTCGCGACCCCTTAGTCTTAAGATACGCGGATTCGCGAGCCCCTGTACCGTTTCCTCCCCCCCCCCCCCCATGTCAAGGTAACTTCAACGTGGACGCAGACCCCCTGCGACGATCACCGAACAGCATGCCATATTCTAGTCATTCTTTCTTGTCGATTTTCTCTTTTTCTCTCTTTCCTGTTTTTGTACATGGTGATCGGCGTAGACGGATGCTGCGGAAGCGTACGCCTTCTGCGAACTCGTACCTTCCGTTTGGCGGGGGGGGGGGGTTAACGTGGCAAATATCTTGCCCGTTATGGTATCCGTCAACGCAGCGGAAGGATTGCAAATATCCTCGCGCGACTCTCGGTAACGCGCATAGAATTAGGAAATGTATCGAGAGGTCACGTGGTTCACTAGAGCAAGGAGCAACCTGACCCCGCTCCCCCGCGCACCTACGAGCTAGCGCGGGGAAGAAGCGCCTAGCCATCTTGGGAATTTGCCTATTGACGCTTCCATCTTGGTTTTTGAGCTAGCAACAAGTCCCTTGTTGCGCCGTGCGGTAAATTCCAAGTTTGAGTCCTTTTCAGAGTCTTCCGAGTCCTGAAACCCAGTCTTTTTCTTAGTGAGTGCATTGTGCTAATCGAGCACCGTAAATTGAGCTCAAACCCTTCGCCTTTGAACCCGTGAGCCGGAGACCAGATTCCGCCGGACCGCTGGCACGTGGCCGCGACCGGCTTCCCTCAGCAAACCCCGACTCTCCGAGTGTTGAGTGTGTGCCCCAGAGACAAATGCCACCTCCCCGGAGTACCCTGTGTATCGCCGATCCAAGGTAGGATCTTTTACGTCCCTATTTTCGACCCCTGCGCTGCGAGAAACCTCGATAACTTTGTCTAGGTGGGATCGGCCATCGCCGGGACCGTTGGAGCCTGAGACGAGGATCTTATCGACACGGAAAGTATCCTAGATCCGCTAGGATCGTTTTGCCTGCGCTTCTCTCTCTTGCATCGCTTGTCTTTTCAGCCTTTTCACCCCCACAATCGGAATCCCGACCTCACGCGCTGCCGCGAACCGTCGAGTCCCGATACCGCCTTTTTACCGTCGCTTTTCTCATTTTCTATTTGAATTTTGCTCGTGTGTATTCATGTGTGCGTGTCTGTGTGATTCGCGCCTGTAGAGGTGGTCCCAGTTGAGACTCACGCTCTACGTAGGGTGCGCGGAATCGCCGCGCACGCCGCGTTATTTCAACCGTCGCCGAGCTACGGTTCGCCGTAACGCTTTGGTTTGAATCTTGTCTATTTCTTGTATGTCCGTCCGATATTATCTCGCCCTATCTTACCGACCCGTACTTCGACCGCGTGCGTCGAGCCCTGATCCAGCGTGGTAGCCGTCGTCCCCGTTGAGACGACTGCGCTACGTGTTCTGCGCCGGGATCACGCGCACGCACTTTCGCGCCTCAGCTATAGTCCTCATCGTTCGCGCTGCGAGACTGCCGACGCCTTGTACCGTCCCCTCGTTCCCCTCGCCCTCCTCCTGGCCCGTGTCCAGTCGAGTCGCGCGGCCGATTTGTAAATAGTATATTGTATTCTGTATTGGCTCTTCTAGCCCCGATCTGTTTTTCACCCTCGAGATCGCCTAGCATCTCGAAGGGATTGTTCTAGCCACCCTATTCATTGAATAAACGTTTTCTTAATTGTTCACCAACATACAAGGTCTACTATCTTCGCCCCCACGTTCCCCTCTACCAAATACTGTCTAGCCGGTCTCCCTTCTCCTCCTACCCTTATTTCCTACCATCATCCCCGCGGAAACGCGGCGATTAGTTCCCGTAAGGAACTTGGCGCCCAAATCCTTCTTATTTATTATTGAGTAATTATAGTACCGTCCATCCACGTTGGGTGACGCTTCTTTTGCTAGCATTGTGGACGGGGTTGGCTTCCAAACAACCCCGAAAGCGTGTTACAATACCCATGCACAATTAAAGCACATCAGATGACGAAAACCAGGAACGAGTTATAAGTAATGCAAGTCACAGTGTAGACCATAATTATTATTCCTGCAAGGAGAAATATCCGTATTATATATATAAAAGAAATTGGAATAGTGCTATAGCATCACCAGAAACACTTATTCACAACATGAATCCTCCAGATAAAAAAATAATAATTCGTGAGAATAATAAAAAGTGCTTGTAAATTAGTGAGATTCGATGCCGAAAATTTTAAGGTTACGTTTGAGATTATACCAAACTTTATGAATCTATGCTTTCAGGTTTTCATCTTAATTTTAAACAATGGTTCTTGGAATAAGACGAATTTGAGTTAGGTAAGAATAGAATCATTTCCTTCATTTCATAACGTTCAAAACTTTGTACTCATGCAATTGGGAGGTTAAGTTTCGAATTGTACAAGACCTACTCTATCTTCGTGGATTCATTCTCTTAATCAGATAATCCATCAACTCCTACATCAAAGATTCCGTATAATTATCACTAATAACAACTTGAAATTGATAATTTTTACTTACTTTCACTGCATTGGCACAAATTGTTCACCGCACTAACCGCACTGACGCCACGATGTAAACATTTGCATCCGTACAGGCGCCCACGTGTTGCCTCAGGTTCTCGAGCATGCGCAGTCCGTAAATCTTCAAAACGCTCGGAACCTATGCTCTTTTCGCATGGACTCCGTGCGTTTATGGTACGGAGGTGTCTATGCGTTCAGCGCATATCGCTCTCGTGCGTTCAGTGCACAGCTCTCGTGCGATCAGCGCATAGCTCTCATTCGATAATCGCATCGGTGTTTGCCTTTTTCGCATGAGACACTTTCATACTAAAATCGCATAAATCTATACAACTTTAGTATGAATCGAAGCGATTTTGGTATGGCACACCCATTGCTTTTTTCGCATGGTACATTTCCATGCAATATTCGCAACAGAGTTCTTTCCGTGTAGCCATGGGGATCCAGTAGTCGGAATTTGAAGTCTTTATCCACGGCATCGATATTTGCGACGATTGTTGTAGCCAACAGCGCGAAGACGAACCAACTTCTCGTCGTTATCGAAATTGATTCAAAGTTTACGAAAAGAATGGGATAAATATTACCTCACAAAAATCTACAAGACTATAAGGCTTGACTTGAACCCAACAACTGAATGACGAGTGACAGAAAATCAGCTGTTATGATATTCAAATTTACGGGTCAATTGGATCACACGTCGACTTCAAATGCCTTCGGCCAAAAATTCAATCACTCCATTTATCACTGCTCGGAACTTGAGCGGATATAATCAGAGCAGCGTCACCAGCCACGAATCATTGCCAGATTGATTCGTTAGCTGGTTGACGTTTCCTTGTCACGATCGCCAACTTGTGTGTCATCTTCGCAGGCTGTATTGAAAATACTCTTTTCGTAACACCTGCATGGGAAGTTCGACCCCGCGCACTGTAGAGGGTGCGCGAAATGGCTGATTCCCTTACCGGCCGAGAGCCGTGCCGGAATGTGGACATTCCGGCACGCTCCTCGGTCAGTAAGAGGATCAGCTATCTCGCACATTCTCCACAGTCCGCGAAGTCAGACTTTCTATATCAGGTTTTATACAAAAAACAGGATGTGGATCTCGTGCGGGCTGGCGGTTCCTAACTCGTGTGAATGCCGACACTCGCCTTCGGCTCGTTCGGCATACCACACACTCGTCCGGAATCGCCAACTTCCCGCACTTGATGCACAATATACTATTAGCCCTGTGCGATGAGTACGAACTGATCAAACTGTTCAAGCTTTGATATTGTGCTTGCAAATTTCTGTTCGTCGTTCATCAACTCACGCCGAATCTCTGCCGTATTCTTGTTAACTTGAACTTGAATCCATCTTGCGGTTTGATTATTGAAGTTTTTTTTGGCAAAGTTGGTTGGAGAAAAACAACACCGATCGTAGAAACGATAATAACTGACTAGGAAGCAGTGGCTCGTGGTGTGAATAATTAATAACAGGTCAACGCTTTTGACAACCCAGTTGTTTACATTTCGTTGGGGCCTCTCGAATTCCATAGAAAAGTTCTTCAATTTCACATTATACAGCAGAAATTGGATCATGGCTAGCATTATCTCGTGAACATCCAGTTTTTTTTATTGTAGACAGAAAAGAATCTAATCGAAGAAGTGTCCACGAAAATTTACTGGAACCTTGTGTGTTCGCTTCATCACTCATCATTTCAACACAAGAACAAGATGAAAATTCGATTGGATCTCCACTGTTCTCTGTTTTGTTTTAATGTGTATACATTTTACAAGCTGTAACGAATTACTGTCCATTACATAGTAATTATATTACGTGAAGGTTAAATAAAATACATTAAACACGAAATAACGAGCAATTACCAGATGGTTTATTAAATAATAAACATAGTTAAGGTTATATGTATCTATGTTTTGTAATCTCCCGGCCAGTCAGGCTCGCACACAGGTGAATCCACACCTCGGCGAAACGGGCAATATGCCATCCATTAACTATATGAATGTATATTGCTTGTATATATGCCTGAATAAAAATTACAAAAAAAAAAAATTACAAATTACATAAATTTCGGAATGCAAGCAATAAAAATGTTGTAAAAATAGTTTCTTTCAAAGAATGTACGAAAAATGCAGATGACAATAAATTATATATCAATTAAACTTTCCTTTTTGTGTATAAATAAAAATGAAATGTGAATTCAATAACAATTTGTATAGATATAAATAGAGATAAAAATCTAGGTTTTATAATTTAGCACATACACATTGAAAATAATGTCTCGTCACACTACTATATTATTGAAATCTCTCTTTGTTTAATTTGTTTATTAATTATTCATTTTTCGTGATCATTATCAAATTATTCGTGGGTACTTAGCTTGTTTCTTATTTCTTTTTGCCGTGTGGTTTCGTGGATATTGCGACGTCTCGCTTCTCGGTTCGTCTAATCATCAGTAGAGTATGTATAATAGGCCTCTTATTCTTATTTAGTCTGATTAATATCGATCGATTTAATACTTATTAACTCTTTACTGATTTGAATGATTAACGATAAATTTGTATCACGGTCTTACAAAATTTAATGAATTGAAACGAAGCTAATTAAATCAGACGTCTATCAGTTACGAGAGTTAGTGGACGAGTGAACGAGTTAGGAGAAGAAGGCGGAAACCTTCTCTCTTCGTCTATATTTTGATTTCAGTGGTCGCCCACACCGCGTTATTCAATATCATATTGTAGGCGGGCTATTCAAATGTCACAAAGCATATATTTCATTCGTTTATGGAAAAAGCCTAGCCCGATGTAACTTCCCTAGCAGATTCATTTATACCGCTTTTCCTGGTGTGATTCTGGTGTATTTTTGGCGTGGTGTTATTTGGGTGTGATATAGGTGGTATTTCAGTGACACACTGCAATCCATCTAAAATTACACCAAAATTGCACGGTGTGGTTTTGAATTTTTCACACTACTTTCATACCAATTTCACACCAACTAATTTTACACTGGTTTTACACCTGACCGATTTTTCACCGATTCTATACTAATTTTACACCCACCCATTTTACACCGATTTTACGCCAATTGCACACCTTATCTATTTAGATCGAAGTGTAGGGGAAGGTGGGGCGGAATGGCCGGGTGGGGCTAAACGGCCAACCCAAAAAAAAAAAATTACTTACACGCATTTTCGCATCAAGGGGGACCGTACGAAACGGTATGCAATGTGACTTCGCTGATAGTCATCAAAAATTTTCAGGGTGGGGCTAAACGGCCAACTCAAAGAAAAGTGACGCAACGGCATTTTCACGTCAAGGTGAGTAAGATAACACTATATGCAACGTGGTTTTACTGAAAACGATGCCAAACCGAAAGGGTGGCGCAAAACCGCACACCCCCTTTTGATAAAATAACTATTCCTGGACGGCATATTTTCGCCACTTGAAGAATAGATAAGAGAGTGTATGCTATATATATCAACTTTCATTTTATATATAATATAATACTCCAGTTCGAACGAACAACATTGGATTCTATTGTGTCTTACACCCCCGAAAGAGAACTGGTTCAACATTTGACTGACACACGACATTTTTGAGTTAAATAAATTTACATTAATTTGGCTAAGAATTTTTTCATTCAATTTCTATCTTTAGAATTTTTCAATCCATTTCTATCTTTAGAATTTCATTCAATTTCTTAATAATCTCATCCATTCAATTACAATCATTTTTTTCAATCGAACTCAATTCTCTTTCTCTTTCATCCACACTATAGTTTATGTTAATATTCGGAAGTTTTGATTGATTTTTCATATGTTAGAAATTTTTGTTGTTGTTTATTTACCCAGTTGGTTTTTATAATTTATTTGAGTTTCAGTAATCCGATTAATCCACGTTAACTCCAGTGGACGAACAAGAATTTACAAAATTAGTTACTCGTCAATTAAACGGAAATGCCAGTAAGCAATTTTTCTATTTCGACGGCGGGCGATTTTGCCTCACCCTTCTGGATTTGCATCGTTTTCAGTGAAACCACGTTGCATATAGTGTTATCTCACTCGCCTCGACGTGAAAATGCCGTTGCGTCACTTTTCTGTGAGTTGGCCGTTTAGCCCCACCCTGAAGATTTTTGATGACTGTCAGCGAAGTCACATTGCATACCGTTTCGTACGGTCCCCCTTGATGCGAAAATGCGAGTAAGTCATTTTTTTTTGGGCTGGCCGTTTATAAGCCCCACCTGGCCATTCCGCCCCACCTCCCCCTACTAACTTCTTTGAAAATGGAAAATCCACCACAATCATATCAAAGCTTATGAACCTAAAACTTGGTTATATCACTATGAAGTTCCGTATCTCACAATCAGACGGTAGCGTCACTGCTTCCAAATTCGAAGGACGGCGGTTCGATCCCGACTCAGGTATCCCTTTTTTTTTTTTCGAAAATCCGTTTTGTGTGAAATGGATGTAAAATCGGTGTAAAATTAGTCAAGTGCAAAATCGGTGTGAAATCGGTGTAAAATTAGTCAAGTGTAAAATCGGTGTAAAATTAATTGGTGTGAAATTGGTGTGAAATTAGTGTGAAAAATTCAAAACCACACCGCGCGATTCTGGTGTAATATCGGACACAAGATGGTGTTTTACCGAAATATCTACAAATTTACACCATTTTTAACTGTGTATTTTCGGTGTATTTTTGGCGTAACCGAATCCGCTAGGGTTGAGAATAATAAAATTCGTATTACATACGATATTTCTGAACTTACAACGGAAGGAATAATAAATTTTCACAGGCCAATCCTCAGGATTTCCCATTTCACCTCTTGTGGTGGCATGGTGTCACTAGGGACACGTTATTTGCCTGCCGATGGGCCTGCTGCAGAGGGCACTTCGAAGCTCCTGACTTCTGACGGAATGATAAATTTGTTGATTAGAAATGTTGTCCAGTAGTTAATTTTGTCTTCTGGCTTCAGGTTAGTCTTGTTGTTCTTGTAAATCCATTGACCGTTTACTTCGTGGAATTTCATTGCGTTCGTATCCCCGCCTTGGCCAACTGGATCAGAGACATTTCGTTAGTTCAAAATTTCATCGGAAAGTGACGAGTGCAATGGCCAGTTAAATCATTTGTATGTCTCACCTTTAATCGGCTTGTTTATGTTTATATGAACGAGGAAACCCCGAAGATCAAGTGGCGTGTCGTATGTTATTTGGTATCCACCATCAGGAAGCACTGCGACAGTAGATTTTGGAAGGAGGAGACCCTCAACACCTACGAAAATATGCGCAGCGGATACCGCAGCAAGGAAAATAACTATTTTCATCGTTGAAGTTTGTCGAGTATACCAAGTAGACTGATTAAGAAAATACAGAGTTGAGAGGCAACTAGTTTGCGTTGATTCAGTTGACTGATGAAGGCACCAAAATGGAGCATCTTTTATACAAAAAGTGTGTGGATGCGTGGGGGAGGTTGGAATCCACGAGAAACGGACGTCGACACGTATTGGTCAGTGATACCGTTCGTAGAGCCAATAGGATGTGTGGTTGTTTGAAATCTTTCATGGTCAAATGGTAACTACTCGTAGACCGATTAGGAGGTTCGAAATTGCACGAGAAACAGCCATTATCACGTAGTGCATAACAATAGCTGCTCGCAGAATCGAGTGACAGATAAGATGTGTTGAGCATCCGGTTGTTGGGCAATTTGCATGACCCGATGCGTTTATGATCACGAAATAAACTCTGGTTTATTTTATAAAACAAATACAAAAGCAAAATGAGTTCGTAGGTAGAACTTTGAGTGAATCGATAACTTTAGATTTGAATATTTATTGGAATCGATCTTCAATCAAGTGAATTTTTGGCCCTCATTCGGATACCCGGTACAGCCAATGCTGAATTAATTCTATTTGAATGATCACATTTCGAAGATTTATAATTGTGAACGAGCGTCGTCGGAATAAATTTTCTGATAACACTCACATGAAAAGGGGTATGAATCGCCTAGTAGGTTAGCGGGACGAAAAATGCCGAGTGAATTTATTTTCACATCATTGATCAATGATCCAAATAGCAGGTGTTACCATCTCGGAGCCGGAATTACCTCTTCGCGGCAAAAATTTTACACTTTTGAGCGGGCTATAGCATTTCTGGACAGAGATTTCCTCATTTCGGAGTGCAAAAATGGTATATCACTCGTACGGAAGAAGGAAATCTCTGTCCGGGACTGGTATAGCGTACTGAAATGACAGTTTTTCTTGCGCGCTATATCATTCTCGGCAAATATTTCCCTATCTTTGGCGCGTTATACCAAATCTGGTCTGAAATTACATTTCTGTGGGAACGAAAAACTCCAACCGGGTTCATGGTTCCAAGGGTTCAACTTTCAAGGGTCATGGTTTTTGAGATTGAAAATAGTACATTGTGTATCAAGGGCGCAAAGAACTATTTTTCGAGTGTGAGATTTGCAGCACGAGCCGAAGGCGAGTATGCTGCAATCACACTCGCCAAAATAGCCTTGTGCCCGTGATGCACACGATTTTTTTCTCAACACCTGGACTGCAAAAATGCCTCTTTTCAGACCGAATGAGCGGGCGCAGAACGGCACTTTGCGCCCGAGGGCAGGAGAATAGTCTCTCTCTTTCGCCCGCTCAAGAGGTATGAAAAATGGCATTTTGCGACCGGCTGTGAGAAAAAAAAGGCGTGTGACTAGGGACGATTCGCCACTCGTGTAATTGCTGACATTGTATGCGGACAAGCTTCGTACTTGTCTCAATCCCAAAGTTTCGTCCATCGTTACACGATATACAATTCATCGAATTTCGACGACGAAAATAACCCAAAGGCACATGATTTTTCCAGCCGCACATTCGGTGGCCAATAGTATATTTTTTATTCGTAAATAATAATCGGGGAAGATTGCATCTTGTATTTATTCAGCGGTGGGCCAGACTAGCTTGTTGTTTCAATATGAGAATATGCATACAGGGCCGGCGACCCCCCCTATGGTTTTGGTGGAGTACTCCGTATCTCAGAATTCAGCAGGTATGGAATTCCATACCTCCGAATTTCGGCTCACTTTCCATAAAGAGAAAATATACAAGTGGACGTGGCAACCAATCGCCACGAGAATACATTACTATATAATAATTGCCTTGCACGAAATTACGATATCCCCGAATTTTTTAGCGGTTTCGAGTCTACCCCGGCTCGGAAACGACGAATATAACCTTTTTTCCCGTGACCGGATGTCCTACGACCTAATATTTTTGATCAAAGTTCGTTAAAATGTCCGGCGACATCCTATAAATTGGCATTTCTGACCAAGGAACCGCACTTCTTTCGTGTTTCGTGGTGTTTTCGAGGTCGCCCGAGCTTGGGAAAGTTATACGTCGCCATTTGGTCCCAACCGGATCTTGGTATTAGCTAAAATTTTCGGAAAATATGGATTTTGCTTAAAATGTCCGGCGACATTGAATGGTGATTTCGAACATTGGAGTGATATCGTCACCCGATTTTCATGAAAAATGGTAATCCGGAGTATTTGGAGGTGCTGAATCGGAATCTGGCAGAAAAATTTAGAAATTCAAAATGGCGGATCCAATATGGCGGAGGGGTTAAATTATTGTGATCTATCACCCGATTTTCATGAAAAATGGTAATCTGGAACATTTGGATGCACTGAATCGGAATCTGGCATAAAAATTTAGAAATTCAGAATGGTGGATTCAATATGGCGGACGGGTTACATTATTGTGATATACATATATCACCCGAATTAAATTTTTATCAAACGATTGACTGAAAGAGTACCATAGGAACTTTAGTAGGTCAACGATTTTCGCATGATGTTGGCTCACTTACACAAGATTTTCACACTTTATACGAAGTACACCTACGGACATAGGCGAGCGGACGAAAGGGTGGGTTGTTTTGATAGCTAAAGCACAATTGGGCCAATTCCAAAAAGTAGTCGATGAATGATTTTAAACCCGAACATTCCAATTTCCAATTTCTGATTTCGGGTGTCGAACAAAAAGATTGGACAGGAATATCGAAAGTATTTGGTAAAGTATTTGGGGTCGCTGAATCGGAATCTGAAATCAAAAGTCAGAAATTCAAAATGGAGGATCAAACATGTCACCTAATTTTGATAAAGATCGGAACTTCGAAGTTTTTCGGGTTGCTGAATTGAAATCTGTAAAAAAAACAACAAAAAACAAA
>JAFFZH010014240.1:3052-28947 GCA_018420115.1 Euura saliciscinereae
GGGGTGGAAAAATCTGAAAAAAAATCTTGCTTTGTTTTGCTTTGAGATTTCATAGAAGAAAAAAAAGAAAAAAAAACTACACCGGTTTCCCCTAATTCCCCCTCTCAATTAGTCGACGTTGGCTAATCGTTCTACGTGCGGTAACAGTCTTTCTTCTTGCGCTCCTCTCTATATAGGAGCCGTTTCCACACGTGGTTGTGCTGCATTGTGCGAGTGGTTTTACGAAATGTATTTTTAATTCGAGTAATGAATCGCGTCGAGCGAAAGAAGCGGCATTCGCGTTCGGACCTCGTTAGCTAAATGCTCTGGTCTCTTATCGAACGTTTTCCGCTCCCTCGAGGTGAGGTGCGTTCTCTGTCTGCAAGCGGTTACTCTGAGCTCCGGGTATTTCTGTTCGTGGTGGAATAAATACGTATCCGCGTATAAAAATCCGCATTCAATACCCGATCTATGCGTAACGGATAAACCATCCGCCCACACATCAACGGAGGTTTGCAAGGAAGAATAGGAGCCCCTCGCTTCGGAGGTATACGCCAGCAGATATGAAGAAATATATATTGAAATTTTTTCGAACGTGAATGACGTAGACGGGAACGAGAAGAGAATAAGGGGGTGGAAAAAAATAGAAAGAAATCACCATGATGTACCGTTTTTTTTTGTATATAAAAATCGAGGTATGCCTCGCGTCTACTCGAGGGATGATTGCATCGCGAGGCTTAGAAAATATCTGCTATTCAATTCTCCGAAGTATTAACCAGACCAATTGTTGATTTATTAAGGTTGAAAACTATTTTCAAAACTAAGATAAAAAACCACAATACCACCTGGAAATTTTCAGTATGGCGTGTTTTCTTTTCAATGTATAAAAGCTCGCGAGCTAGTTTTCAACTTCGCTCCGCAGACGCTGGGTATTAAAATAGAAATATGTTAAATCTGTAATATCTGCATTGCGCAGAATTAGGAAGTTGTCCCTGGACCTAGGCGCATGCATAAATTCATGTACACGTACGCAAATCCTGCAGCCACTATATAGCCGAAGAAAGGGAGTAAAAAGAGTGAAACAAGTAAAAAAACTAAAAAAAGAATGAAAATGAAAAATCAATCCGCTATTTATTCCTCCTACGAGGAGATCAAAGGACGCGGGATACACAGCGATTGAAGATCGTCGTACCGCATTCGTTAGAATAATCGTATCGATCAGCGAATCTAGAATCAAGCTCGCGCGATTCCCGGACTCCGAGAGTCCCGGAGGGCTTGGCCGTCTGCCGGTACCGAAGCGCCCCCGGGGTTGCCACCGTCGTCGGTCAGAACCTCTGGTCCCTAGCTTTTGAATAACTCGAATTTTTCCCGCCATTGACCTAGGGGTTCGTCGAGAGCTTGCAGTCCGCGATCGCGCAAGCTCGAACGAGGTCCGTGTTCCACGCAGTGCCTGGTTTCCACGCGATTGAATTTATCCGACCGACGGAAGAGAAGATAAAAAGTGGGACTCTACAATCGCGAAAGGACTCGCAGCTCCGCTGCGATGGTGGAATAAAATTTAAAGATAATTAATAGTAAATTAGAAAACGCCCCAGGCGACGGGGACGGGGTGCCCTCATCGCCTGCGTGGGCGCAGCGGTGTTCGTGGCCGGGAGGGTGTTATTGATTTGACAGGGTTGACGGGAAATGGCGCAGGAATCGATAAGAGGTGGGTCCAGGCGTTGATGGAGGGGGTAGAGGGGCTGCAAATATTTTCATACTCCAGACTTCCAGCGGAGGAAGAAGATGGCAGCCAAAGCGTGATTTTATCAAATAACCCACGGAGCTTCGGAAGTTTGGATATAAAAGTAGTGTAAAGTTGTTAACCATCGGATCCCCGCTAATGGTCGACGAAACTAATTTAAAAACCGACAAAAACAACAAATTAATCCCAACCATGTATTCATTTTGACGGAACCACCGCGCGGTTATAAGTCAGAGACTGTAATCATAATCGAAGAAAAGGGGGAATAAAAAAGGAGAGTACATGGCGTACGCGTTATCTCGCTCGCTATAGTTGCCACTTCTAGGTACCAATGATCGTACGTAACATGAGAAGGATCGCCATCATAGTGTTTCACGAGCGTCATGTAAAATGGAATTAAACAATGTTGTTAAGACATAAACATGTTTTGGGTATATTGTGGACTCTTTGTTCTCGTGATTGCTGTACCTGGATTTACTAACAGCGCCGACAGCACGTCGAAGCGAGGTAAATCACACACGACACGTTACTTTTTCCACCGTCATTTAAAAACGATCTCGTTCTTCTTTCATCATCGTTTCGTTTTTGCAAATCGTCAAACACAGCATGTCGAATGTCGTTACGTTAATCGGACTGTTTTCTTGATCCACTGACACATATTCAGTCCGTGCGATTGATTTTAGCTTCACCATGTTCCAACGTGTCGTTGATGGTCGATAAGTTCAAATATTTGTTTAAAATAATGGCATGAAATGATCATATTTGCACATTTGTACGTTATACTTGAGTTCATTGGCATGTGTTACCATTATTTATGTACTTGTTTAGCTTTGAGGAACCCTGAAGGTATTTTTGTACGTGAATTGTGATGAAACAAGGCTTAATTTCGAGAGGGATGATAATACCGCACCCTTGCGAAATACAAACCCGTAACGTTATTACGCGTTACGTGAAACAGCGTCGTGCAGGGGAAACAAATTGGGTTCCGTGATGGACGGGTGAATCGCAGCTTGAGTTAACCCATATAGAAACAAAATGTGGGTACGTCCTCGGGTTAGGACGTCAAAGGCGTAGGGGTTGTCGGGTCGTTATCGCAACGAGCCTTCAGGATCCAAACAATAGAAATAATCCCCGTACACGTACGAAACGGGGATCGTTGGACTCTCGAAGCTGAAGAAAGCTCATCATCATCATTCGCCCCCCCAAAAAAAAGATACCGTCCTAATTTTTTTTCCTTCTTTTAGAACCGCTCTCGAGCCCAGATCCTCCAGATCGTCACACTCCAGATCAGAGATCATTCCTCCGTGTGTCCCATCCAGCGATACCAGAATCCCATTCAACTGACGTACAATGGACGTCTTTTGCTTTGTGCCAGACAAATATAGAGTCTGGAAGGATTAGGCTTAAACTTTGACCACGCCTTGAAAATGTCCTGTTAACATTCAGACCGTGGATTGGACTCGGGTCTAGATGATTAAAATCGTCGTTCCAACGGTCAGGGTTATTTTTAGATCGAGACGACGGTGGTAAAATTGGGAAGAATTGAGATAGGGATCTTTTGGCTGGGTAGAATTTTCCATTTGCCCCTGACGTGACCGAGGGTAGGACGAGAGCATGTATTTCTATCGGTTTAAAATTGATATTTCTTGTGGCATCTTGGGCTCGTATATCTACCATGTGCCCTACATTTTGGTTACGGTCAATAAACTAGGTTCACGCGGTACATATAAAATAACCGTCCAATTCCTTCCCGATATATGGGGCTATATGAAACCATTTTACGAATTGACACCGCTGGTAGCACCCCATTCGAACTTTCTACGATTCCCGCATATGGCATCAGCACCCTTGGCATAAAATTTAAAACAAATCACCAAACTGGGTTAATTCTCTGTGGATATGGGCGGATAATTATTTGTAAAGGGTTCGTTAGACAAAGGAATGCTGAAGTACCCGCTCCGAAGTTTAAATGGTTGAAACAGTAAAACGCATTCTTTTGATCCTATGCAAGGAATACGAACGTGTTTAAAATTAATTGCTTCTAATCCACACCCGGTTCGCCTTCTCGCTTCTTTGAACTTACGGTACATATGAAGAGAAAAAATGAAGAAAAAAAAATTTTTCATACAGTTTCAACTTGTTAATTAAATTTTATTATCATTATTATTCATTTATTTTCGCTTCTCTTTCATTCTTCTACAACGAGAATAACAACCCTCGGATTCGGGGAGGTGATTTTTTTTTTTTTTTTTTTTTTGTTATCGTCGCGTCAAACTTGTCCGACATACCACTGCCGCTACT
This sequence comes from Euura saliciscinereae, assembly GCA_018420115.1. NCBI lineage: Eukaryota > Metazoa > Arthropoda > Insecta > Hymenoptera > Tenthredinidae > Euura > Euura saliciscinereae. Next base: position 7,077 of record JAFFZH010014240.1, read on the forward strand.
ACTACTCTGGGCATCAACGCGATCATGCCACGAATTTTTACAATCTCATGTTCGCAACCTGAAATATGAAGAATAGTAATTTTAACGAGATCAGGAAATATGAGAGAAAAGTTCGTGAACGAAGAAGATGATTTATAGAGGAAGACACGATTCACGGACCAATGACTAACGAGCGTGGTATTTGTTTTAGAATTCCTACGCTTTACCGATTTTTGAAGTGGCAAAGCGTTTGAAATCTGAAACGAATGCGCGTAAACCTTCAACGATTTGCGAGAGACTTGGGCAAAAAAATCAACATACTGGGTAAAAAATATGAAAAATACACTCCGGCCAAAGAGAGTTTCTTCTCAGAAAACGACGAAATAAAGTACGACAAAAAAAATAAAAAATACACTCCTTGGTACCGAGAAGAGGTTCTGGTCGTCGTAACTTCGTCTGGTTGGGTTCTTCTTCACAGAGGGTAACTAAATCTCTTTGGCAATCCGGTGAATCTTTCAGGCTGGCAACATTCCCCCGAACCTAATCAAGGTAGCAAAAATATTTCCTTTGCTCTCTCGCGTCAAACGGAAGTAGGTACTTCGCGGAATTTCATTCCCACTTCCCGAATATCGACTTCGGGGTGGATAGGATATATATATGGTATATCTGATGGATGTAATTCAGATATTCGTAGATTGTTTAAACAGCTCGCGATATCGTTTTTTATTCTCTTCATTCCCGCATTATTAATTCATGATTCGGTGCGGCCAACGGTAGACAGGAATTTCTGTTTCTCGCAGCACGAGCAAACGAGTGCCTCGTGTACGTAGATACGCTACACGGATCCACGGAGTAACTGCATGCGACATGCAATCGGGTCATCTAATATGCATTTACGGTTTTACCGCCTCGTACCACGATCACGATCATGAACGACGTTTATTAATTCATTCCATTCACGATTACGGACCTAGACCTCATTTCCTAGTTCTCTTGAATTGATCAATTTTATATCTATGCTCGCGTACTATCGCCACGCGATCGTTCATTTATTCATTAATTGATTTGATAAATTCAGAAACCCCTTGCTCTTCACTTTTCAGTATTAAACAAACTCTTATACTTTTTCTCCTTGATACAAAAAGAATTGAAGTCATCGATAGCGATTTTACTGTAGAATAAATAATCTTTCTATTATTTTTATGTCCGTATATCTATGTTAAAGTGTTTAATAGGCCGTGATGAATTATCTAAACGTGAGATAGTTAAAAAAGATGGGGAAAAAAAAAATTAATCGCTCGTTGAAGTACGCCGCATTACGGAGACGGCTGATTATCATCTATCGAGCAGTTCTTGGAAGTGAAGTGTTGTCGTTATATTTCTTTGAGCTAGAGAGGAACCTAGGGATTTTTTTGCCATTCTCAGCGGATATGACGAGGTGTTTTTTTTTTTTTTTTTTTAATGTTTTATTCTCTCCTCTTGCCTCTTTACGTTCCTATCTATCAGCTCATCGCTCTTAAAAACCCACTAGACTCGTTGAATATGCTTGGCTGACAAAACAGATGTTTTACTACTGAAAGTCTGTATATTTCCTCGTACACGGATTTGCGGTACTGAATATATCTGCACATGGGTTCAGTTTAAATAAAATTCATGAAAAAAAAAATCACTTCCGGTTACGGTATACATGCTAGGATATTAACGCCTTGGCAAAAACGGTGAGACATCCATTCGTCAAAAGACTTTGCCAGGTATTTTAGACACTTGGGTGAATAAAAAAAATTCTTTGAGCCTCTGGTTGAAGAAGAAAATGAAAAAAAAAACAGCTTTCGCGCTAACGATTGTTTGGCAACGGAGTTTTCAGTATGGTACTGGGTATACCCACGTTTCTGCAAACGAAAAAAAAAACTGTTTCTCGAGCTGGTATATACTGCAACTACGGTCCTCCTGCCAGATTTCTAATTGGGAAAGAGATGACGCCGGAAAAAGAATAAGAAAGGAGGAAAAAAAAAGGATACCGTTATACAAGGGGAAGAAGATAGACACCGCGGAGATGAACGAAATAAGAAAGAATATCTCTCGAGTGAAATATAAGAACGTTATAACGTCGTGGAAGCGGGACACTTTTCGAGGATTAACTCGAGACGATGCAGCAGCTTGATGGAATGCTTGGATCAGCAACGAGATAGGTTCGTTCTTTCCTGACGGAGATGACAGGCTAAATCTCATATAACGTCCGATCCTGAACCCGACCCCCTTGACGAAAGTATAACGTCGACCGTTAATTTGTCAAAGGAAAAAAAAATGAAAAAAGAAAGTGTTTACCTTCGACCCTCGATAACAATTTTTCTTTCAAGAAATTTCGCAAAAACGTGGCCTCTGATCCTTCACATGTTCTACTTTTTCTTCAATATATACAGGGTCTACAAAACAAGCGGGTTTGGGCTGACTGTGAGCCAGCCTTTGAACTTCCCGTTATTATCGAAATTCAAATATTTTCGGATTTTTGTCCACCATATTGGATTTGCCATTTTGAATTAAGCAAGTCTGACCTCAGATTCGTGATCAGCGATCCCAAAAACCTTCGGATACAGATTTTCAAGCCAATCCGTTCATCCGTTCGGAAGATATATAAACAATTTTATTTTATTTTTGGCAATTTTATTATTCAAATAATTGGAAAACCACTTATCCGATCAACGCCAAAATCTACTCGGTTCTAAGTTTAAGAAAGACGCGTCGATTGAGACCAAGTTGATCGAAATCCGACCGCGCGTTCTCGAGATATCGTCGGACAAACTCAACTTTTCATTTTCGGGGTGATTACAATAACTTCCTGTTTTCTCTGAAATCAGAGATACGGGAAGTTAAAAAAAGCTCAAAGGACAAAAACGTTTTTCGATTGGCCGTGACGTCATAATTCACAATTTCGAAACACTACATTAACATATCATTCTTCTTCTTCTATTATATAAAACTAACGTATCCTTCGAGTAGGTTTCCACAAACGACGTTAGATGGCGGGGGTGTGTGATACTGAACAGTGACGTAATAGCGTGGCGCGAAAGAAAGAGAATTTTGAACTCTGAATATTGTTTTAATACAGTTATGCTACGTTTTACAATTTTTTAATCTTTTTTCTACTAGTAATAATGTGTCATTTAAAAAAAATCAATTCAATGTGATTCAACGTCACGTCTATAGGATTTATTGCCAGTTGGTATCATGAGGGACTGACGAGACCCGAGAGACGATGAGAAAATCAGCATTGATTGCTCGCATCCCACCGTCGGGAGTCTGACTCTATGACGTTTTCCACTTGTACGGAAAGTAGAGTGCGTGCTTGAGCTTTTTTATTTCTCTATCCGTATCCCCCACACGGCCGTGTGTGTATACAAGCTACTCGAAAACTTATCTCATTTTACTTGAATTCGCGGAAGCGGTTTAAATGGGAGCGGTGCTATTTTCAAGCAGCTTGCACGAACGCTGGCTTCTATTTTATTCACTCTTGATGCCCGTTTCCGGATCACCGCGCACGCGGCGAAACTTTCGGAAAGAAACGCATAGTTCACAGTGTGAAACGTCGAATGGGGTGCGGAACAGTTTTCAAAGACTCTCTCGGTCTCTCGCAAGACAGGGAGATAAAATAGAGATGTTTACACGGACGGGACTGGTCCCGAGGAACTATTTGTACCAGAATCCCATTCGTTACCATGTCGCATACCGTCTGTCACGGCGACCCCGAGTTTAAGCATTATTGGGCCGTGACTGAAATATAAACGAAACTCTGCGAGCAACTGATAGAACGGTCTCGCGGAATGGCCAAGGGAGTCTTCCATAGCCCGAGCTTACACGGCGGACAGCTAAAAAGAAAGACGGAAAGGAAAAAAGAAAGGCGAGAGGTTGAGGAGAAGAGAAGATAAGAATAGAATAAAAAAAGACTGTCCGTAAGGGCATCTCACTCACGGGGCACGTGCCGCGCGTCTCTGACACTCTGAACGATATTTGCTGGACGTGTGGGTGTCATCCTTCGCTCCTAACGTCGAACAAGACATTAAGATCGTCATGACTTTTCCTGACCAAATTGTCATTTTTTCCCGACTAAAATTCGAACTATATAATAATTTTTTTTACCAACTCATCGATTCCCCTGACTAGTTGAAAAAAAATAAAAATATTTCCCTTTTTCCTGTTTTTCTAAATCCTTTTTTTTCAAATTCTCTTACTTTTTCCTGATCAGTGGCCACCGCATTGATAAATTTGAGATGCTCTTAAATTCATTTTCATCCTCACCAGACTTTATTGCGTTATTACACAGACAAAAAAATTGATATTTTTTAATCATCTAAACGAATTTTCAGCGTTTTACGAATCTAAAAATTTGGTGTTAGGATCAAGTCATTTGAAAGTGAAAGAATACATTTTTTTTCAAATCATTTGAATAGAATGAAATCTCTGACTCGTAGATTCTTGTAAAAATACACAGTTTTTTTTTTATATCAATAATCACTGATTTAGGTTACCAACAAATTTGAGTTTTTTCTAGTTCTATGTAAAAAAAAATTAATGTCTTTGAAAAATGATACAATTTTGTACGAATTTAATTGCAAAATTCGATCTACTCTAAAAAAAATTCCTCCCGAAATCGTATATAGAAATTATTTTCACTAGGATGATTGAGGAACTCTCCCAATTTTTCTTCTACTCCTTCAAGAGTGAGAATCGAGTTATGATAAAAAAAAAGTGAATATTCGCTCCAAAGAATTCGGAGAATTTAATTCTGTTCTACTTGTCGTCTTGAAAGATCCCAAAAATCATTCGATGGTTATTTTTTGCAGGATTTAGCGGTTTCTCGCGTTCCCAAAATTTTCCGATTAATCGGTGGTCCGAGGCTTACGATTTTGCGTGGTTGATGTTATCTGTGCTCCGCAGTTGCCAGGATATGCGGGGATTCTGCTCTAAATTGAAACGGAAACGGACGATCGGTTGTAAATATTGAAAGGCATACGATCGATACGCGGTTCGCCAAATTGATTTCTGTGTTACGTGTTCGTGGAGGGCTGACAGAACGAAGGAAACTTTTTTACCTTCTTTCTACTACATTTTTTTTTTTTTTTTTTTGCATATCCGCTGCTGCACTGCCACGTAATTTGAATATAGGCTGGACGATGGGTCAGAGTATAGCCATTACTCGCTCGATCAGCGAGGCAAATTGCTTTTTTATTCAGTTCACGTTAGGGTCCCCCTCCAATTTTTTTTTCCCTCTATTCTATTAGAAACCTGAGCTTGCGAATTTTATTTTTCTTCTCATATCTTTCGTTTTTGGCTACGATAACATAGACAGAGAAATTTCCAAGAGTAATTATTTGGTTCATAGACTAAGAGAAAAGTTTCGGAATGAAATTTATCTAACACAGATAGAGCGCGCATATCCTACGGTTAAAAGTTCTATAATACCGTGAAAATTCGAGTTTGAATTTAATCGAATTAAATTACATCCAAACTAATACAACAAATATTCGAGCTTTCAAGTCCTGCTAGTTGGAGAAAAAAAAACACCCTGTTTACGTAATCATACTGAATTAGTATCGTACAGAGGATGTTTAATGTACTTCAATAGGGGTAAAAGCCACGTTTGATCAACCAAACATCCGGTCAAACGAATATTCGATTATTAATTATCATATTCCGTTCAGTTTGCTCTAGAACTGCAAATATCGCAACACGGTCGTGAAGGTTGGGTCATAGAAAAATTCGTTGAAAGACAAAATAAAGACTGAGGCATTTTTTTTATCAGCGTAGAAAAGCATGTTTTCCTCAGCTCGATTGACACGTGTGGTCTTCAGTTTTCGGATCTCGGATCAGTCAATATATAATTAATCAACGGGTTTTCCTGACGAGCGTTTTTCTCCCGCTTCCCGGACGACAAACACCCCGAATTTGACCCTTGTCCGGGATATTTGTTCCATCTTTGATGTTAATTCGTCTCTCCTAGCTGCCCGAAAGACAGTTTCGCGATCTTTTATGCATGGGGTGCGACCCTCGCGCTACTTGTTAGCCGCGTGTAACACGACTGGCCACCCACACCGCACCCTGAGGATTGTCGAGGTGGTTCGAGGACGTCACGTATATCCGCGAGATCCGCGTCTACGTCAACGGCGGTCGCTGCAGATCCGCACCGGATTCTGGATTCTGGATTCTGGATTCGCATCTGCCAGGTGCAGGGCGTGGTACCCTCGTCGACAATATCGATTACGTGCTGGGCGGTTGCGCATTCCCTGAGAGACACGTGGACGCAGCCAGACTAAATTTGCGTTGGCCTATATTTTAGATCCGCACTCATCTCCCTCTCAAAGATTGATTGCTTTTTCCCACTCATGCTCCAGACTCGCGGATTTCACTCCACTTCACTTCACTTCACTTCACTTCGCTGAAATCCCTTTACCTTCGTCCATCTCGTCCATCTCGTCTATCCTCACGTGAATTACCAGCATCGCAGAACGGGTCAAGCCTGCGTTCTGTAAATTTTTGTTCGAGGGTTGAAAAGAGAGCCAGATATTTAAAACCGCAGACCAGATGACGAGGAGGCTTTCGACCGCATAAATTTTCGACTGGAGAGCTTGCCAAAAGGCTTTTCAGATTAGTGTTTTAGCTAATCAGATATTCTATGAGATTTTCAATCTCGTGATCCTTGTTGTTCTTGTTTGGTTAATCAGGGGGTTGGTTAGTGTATAGTTCGATGCATGTATAGTTGGTCGATGTACGTGTTTGGGCTGCGACTACATCGACGACGTCGGATAGCAGGATGGGCATGAGGTATACGTAGCTGGCAAATTAAACTTCCGCTTCAACCTGAGGAGTATATCGATTACCGGGTTCTCTAATCGCGTACTTGGTCTTTATTGAAACCTTTTTCACCCCGGGGGAGATAAATTCGACACGAACCTCTTTCGTTTAATACCCGATTAGAGATTAGATATTTTACGGGATCACGATCGTCGCGTTGCCGTTAAATCGTTGATTGTATCTAGCTTAAGGGCGTCTTATCTAAAAAATGATTGATTCGCTTTTGAAATACGATAATAACAATTTTAAGATCGAAGAAAAAATTATGAAAATTTATCAAGAAAATCATTGCCTCCAGATACCACGAAAGTTGAGCTTGCGATGAGCTTATCGATAAGATATCATTTTATTTGCAATGGAATTCTCTAGTTTACTTGATTATATGAATTTTACCAATTTTTTTCCGTTTTCGAAAACAAATTATCGGATTCATTAGAAAACCTTTCTCATATAAACATGATTCAAAAATAGTGTATCAATTTTCAAATCTTGTGAGATCTTTTTGCAGGCTTCTAGTGACCATAATTTTCGAGATAACTTGGGGTTCGGTTTTTTCAAAAACTTAATTTTGGCATTTTTGGAACTGTAACTAATTCTTGAGAATAACTTGATATAAAAAAAAAATTGATATACGCTATGAATTTGACACTTTATCGATTTTACGCTGGTTCAAAAAGACAAAAATAAAAGCCTGAAATTTTTCACAAACGCAGATAAGCATATCGTTCGAATTATGATAAAGTTTTTTCTTTTTTTTTCATGTTTCCGAAACTGAGATACTCCGCAGCAACCAAACTTACGTAACTGATCATTTTTATCATTTGTTTGTTTCAGAGGCCGACTATACCTTAGATGATTCATTCTGGAATGAAGAGAGTCCTGTTGGTGAGTGGGAAACAAATCGCGTCTTTACAAACCTCGAGCGCGACGAGACGTTGCGGTGTCGCAAAGAATACAATTTTTCGGTCTTCTTCGCTTTCTTTCTTTATTTCTTTCTTTATCCCCTTCAGTAATAACGCAGAGCTACGCGGAGAGCTCTTCCCCTGAAATGTTTTCATATTATTTCTTCGTTTTTGTTTGTTTCTTTCTCAAATTAAAATTCGTAATCATGAGACAGCCTCGCGTCTGTCTGATGCATAAAACATTACACGCACACTTTGTCAGACATTTCCTTTTTTTTTTTTTTTCTCATTTCACACAAAACGAGGGGTTGTAAGTACGACGTTACATATACACAGTTACATTTCGCGTGTATTACTACCTGCGGTACACGGCACCGTAATTTCGAACAACTGTTACAGTCACATACGTTAATGTTTCCGTTTACCCCGCGCTTTTTATAACCCCGGGTATGTGTATTTTTTTTTTCTCCCCCACTTTTGTTTCACCGTTTGGTTAAATAACATTTTTTTTTTTTAGTTGGTTTCTCAGAATTTAAATACTCTTTACCATTAAATTACCTTCGTTAAAAATAATAATAATAACGTGGGGGGGTTAAAAATTACTGCTCATGATGTAAAATCGCTGACTAGTGACCTACTTCACGCGGTTCGGGTCATATATTTATTAAAATTTAGAAAAAAAGCGAGAATGAGGAAAAAAAATTTGTAAAAAAATAATAAAAATCGACCAACAAACTAGTTTCATTAGGCCTAGCCACGTTCGTTATGAAAGTACCCCGTTAGCACATGCAACCACTTTCAAACCATGTTACACATCGATTTCTTCCTCTCGAGGTATTCTAGTTTTCCGCTTGAAATTTTCGTTGGTACTTTTAATTGAAAGAAAAAGTCCCAATATCGCAAGCTTTGTACCCGGGTTTAAAGTTTTATCAAACCCTGCAGGTAGAAGGTAATTTTTATCGATACACAATTTTCTTTTTTTATTCAAACTACTCGAGAGTATGATTTCAAAAAACAATTGTCAGAATTAATTTCCATACACATTGAATGCTCTTCGTGTGAAGTGAGATTTGAGTTTCCACCAATGACGCTATTTTTACCGAATAGTGACGTCACAGGGTGCCGCGAAAAAGAGACAATTAACAGCCGATTAAATATCGTTTCGATCGTTATTTTCTTTTCTCTCAACCAATTGACAGTGAGAAGAGATTCTCGTCACCCGGCGACAAACGATCAAAATGCAATTACTTAACCGAAATTCGCGGGCGACAAGAAGGTGTCGAATTTTTTCGCGTCTAGAGATCGATGACGGAGCGTGATTATTTGGCGCCAGATCTGAAAGAGGCATGTAAGAGATATGCTGGGCTTTGGTAGATGGTGATAGAATTGAGTATAATCTCACGGAGGCAGCGAAAGCTCGCGGATTTCTCGGGCAGACGGCCAGGGCTAACTTGAGTGATTAATGTGGCAGCTCAATGATCTCCAAAGTGTGTTGTTACGAGAAGTTGAATAGATTGAAGAATGACAAGGAGATTTGTTCGTTTCTTTTTCCCGTTGGATCATCATCCGAGTGGCTTTTTCTCCATTTACAAAGATCGAACGTTGTTCTATTTTCCGTTATTCTTAATTCGCTGCGATATCAGCGTGATAATTTTTTTTTTTCATTCTTCAGGTGAGGTTGAAAGATTACTACGAGAATATCGACAAAACCAAGAGCTAGTACGAAATATCGGGGCTCATTACTATCAGATCATCTACCCGGTACAGTTACGGCATCACGAGAAGATGGGTATCTCCACAAGAGAAGTGGGCGCGAAGGTAAGATTTATTAACTACTTTCACGATGCGGGTGAAGGGGTTTGCAACGCGTTCTATATCACCTGCTATATGCGGACCAAACTACCTCTTCTACTACAGAAATGATTAAGGGCCCGTGTAAACCTTAATAGACCCTGAGATGGATAGATTTTTGCTCTTACCCCACTCGCAGAGAAAAAGTGCGCCCTCACATTGAGGAAAAATTCTTCTTCTTCACCCTCTGAAAACTCTGGCTCGATTCAACGATGTTTAACATATGTCTGAAATGCCTTTAACCAGTCAAATATCGAATATTCAGTATCTTGGGAGCAGAGACGAGTGAAATAAGACGGAATAAAAATGATGGCAGAAGTGATCCGGAAAGTAGGGTCAGTGGGAAAAAGTTGTTTCAAGGAAGTCAGACGGGTTTTTTTTTTCTTCTTCTCTCTTCTTTTTATCACAGAGAGACGTTCTACTCCCAGAGGTCTCTGGGTAATCCAATACACGTAGTAAAACTTTAGAGAAACCTGTAGGTATAGGATAGCTCGAGGGTCGTAGCTGTAAGAGAGAGAGAGAGAGAGAGAGAGAGACGATAACAGCGGGGAAAAGAGAGTCGGTTGAGGAAAGTAAAGAAAAAAGAAAGTTTTTTTTAACCCACTCCGGTATATCGAGGGCTACAACGTTGAACGTGTGCAAAAGCTGTCAGGTTTTGTCGAAAAGTCGATATATCTGTCAGCGAAAGGCTTTTTCCGATACCGAAAGTATCGTAGCCTACATTTCGCAAGAGAAATACAAAAAAAAAAAAAAAAAACTATATAATTCTACTGCGATTATTTCTACGGACGATGAAGCTGACCAACTTGTTTCCTCATCGTCTACTACCTCATCATTATTTATGATTTCGAATTTCAGAATCCACCGAAAAATGGACACATGGGTGACAACAGCTACGGGAATCAAAGAGGACGGTTACGCGTAAGCATTGAAAAATCGTCCGAGATTTTTTTTTTCGTTTGTTTTGAGATAAAGTATTAAAAAAAAATGTATATTGTGTATTACAGACGGGAAAGCACTATCATCGGACATCCATTCTTCTGAAGGCCTTCAATCATAAATTTCGCCTAGACTTAGAATTAAATACGTAAGGATCGAGGGATTGTTACACGAGATATTACACGTTACAGTATTTAGCAAATGATTATAAGCAGTGATTAACTCGAAAATGCGTTAATTAACGTCGATGATTACGAAGTCGCAGTGTAGAGAGAGAAACATTTTTTTCTCTCTCTCTTTTTTTCAAATTAGCGTAATATCATACATTCCAGCAAGAGGAAAAAAGCGCTGAAGAGTTTCATTCCCGCAAAACGCAGACTGTACGGTATTCGAGTAATTATAAATCCGGGGCTCGCGTTGCTCCGGCTTGTGAAATTCCGCGATACCTAGTTTCATACCGGAATAAACTATGAATCTTGGATTAAACAATGTTTCAATTATTGCAGGCAACTCTTAGCTCCGAATTTGATGCAGAAACACTTTTTACCAAACGGAGTGGAACAAGTATCCAAACAGGTGAAACAGCCCTTCAATTCTCATAGATCCAAAGTTCAGCATTAAATTTAATCTCACCCCTCTGTTACCAGGAAATCGAACACTGTTTCTACCACGGAACCGTCAAGGACTACCCAGGTGCCAGCGCGGCCTTTCATACCTGCGATGGAGTCAGCGGGGTCATTCATTTAGGCAACGAAACATTCGTCATGCATCCTTTCTACGGGGGAGACATGTCGGTCAGTAAAACCGCGCTGAACCCTCCACGCGAACTTCGAATTCCGATATTATACTCACAGAGTGCGCAAAGTTCCCGATTACCGAACGTTACCGCACGCTCGGGCGGTTCGGGCGTCTTCGGTAGCTGCGCGCGCAGTGTTCAACCCGTCCTCGCATCGCGTACAGGCGTGAGTTCGCCTCAAACGAACGGATAGAGATGTTTAATCGAGTGTTTGTTCGCGAATTTTGGGATCAAAGAGCATATCTGTAGTACACAAAGGGCATTGATGTGGGCCGACCGGGTTTCGCGAGGGGTAAATTTCCCGCTTCAGGATATATTATCGCCCTCCCAGCATCGCCTGTAGGCCGGAGATCAAATCCCAAAATCCCGGGTTTGAGGTCAGCCCGTCAACGTGTTCGGATCTGACCTTTTATCACGTTTTTGCTACCTCGTAATTAATGACTGGCGCAGACGTTCCTCGTCGCTTTTCGTCGACGGGCCAAATTGTTCCTTGGGTGAACAGACACACACACACACACACAGGGAGACAAGAAAAGGAAGTGGTATAAAAAGAAGGAGGCGAGGCTCGAGAGCCGAACAACGAAACGTGACGGGCTAATCTTGCGACTTTTGAAAGCTCATTCAAATTCGTACGCGTGTACAGCGAGGGGAATTGATTGATACGTTTTCTGGCTACGCCACGGGCATCGGGGATTGAATGTAGACTATATGACGCACTCTCTTTTAGCAGAAGCATCCACACGTTATATTTGAAGCTCGTACAAAGGCCAACAAAGGATGCGCGAATTCGGGTAACGTCAATAGGCCGAAAAATCGTCGGCAAAAACACATCCTCGGGCTGTCCGAAGACCCTTTCAGCCGCTACAAGCGCGACGTTCGGGAGGCCACGAAGTACATCGAGACCGCAATGATCATCGACAAAGCCATGGTTCGTGTTTCCACGACGTATCGACATTTTCGGTCGCAGGGTGAAAGAGTTTAACCATGTTAACGCCTCGGCATTGTTCCAGTTTGACAAAAGGAACGGCAGTACGAGATTGCAAGTTGTCTACGACGCTATACAGGTCGCGAATATAGCAGACTTGGTAAGTTCTCTGGTAAACCAGTTACGTTTTCCTCAATTCGTGATCACGAACTTTTCATCCGGTGCGCAGTTTCTTCAATTACGATATTGTCAGTCCAAGTTTTGCATCCATTACTGAATTCAGCGTGCAGCGACCCCTCCCGAGTGGTTTTTTGCTACTTTTATCTCATCTCGAACTTCTGCAAAGTGAGGCGTAACAAATTATTCAATTGCACTCGAGATACACGCAGGAGTGGGTATTGCAGACGGATCGCCTGAAAAGGAACTTTGAGAATCAGGAACGAACGTTGTCGGAATAATCATTGTATACCTCCGTCCCCTTCTATGTTGCAGTACTTTCGTACATTGAACACGCGAGTTTCCGTAGTCTACATAGAAACGTGGCAAGGAGGTAACCAAGCACCGATAAATAAGAGCGGTGAAATCGTCAGGGCACTCAAAAGCTTCAACGATTACACGACGAGGAAACTTTTCAGCGTTGAAAGAGACACCACTCAATTACTGACGTGAGTATACCCAGGGCAATGCAATCCTAGTATTTCTCTCGACTTCGAAGTGTCTCTTGTTTCGTCAATTCGACGCCATTATCCGAACCCGAACCACGTTTTACGTCACGAACGTGTCCTCGTCGGTGTATAACGCGATCACGTTATACCGTTTGGTACTCAGCCAAAGACGAAATATCCTTCGCTGCTGTCAACGACTTCAATTTCATTTTATGTACAAGATAGTATCGAGAGATTTGCTAAGACCATATTACATTATTTTTTAGTGGGTATGGTGTCGAAGAAATACGCGAAAAACGTGATTTTTCATTTCGACAAGAAAAACTAAAAGTGCACAATAGGGAAGTTTCATGAATTTTTTTTTATTCTCTTATCCGATAACTTGATGATTAGGATTGATGAAAAACATATTGCGCTTAATTGTTTATAGTTAGTTTTCACGTAAATCAAGTTATGTTAATACAGCATTTGAATTTCCCGGTCGCGTGTGACGTCACACAGTACCTTGTACGCACAGTTTTACAGTCCGACGGCGCTGCGGACAACAATAGTGAACAGAATAACATGGCGGCCGAGGTACTGTGTGACGTCACGTAGCGTTTGAAAATTGATAATTTTTATGTAAATTGCTTGTAACACGTTCAAAATGACGTAGATTTCTTTTCAAAATTACTGAAATTGTATCGTTCAACAATCATATAATCTAAATCATCTGAAATGCAACATACAATTTTCGTGTAATTGACACAACTTTTCCTATTTATGTTTAAAGTAGGAACAACGAACAGGTTCGTCCAGTACAAGTTCGACATTAATTGAATTTGTCAAATTAACAGGAATATTTCTGCGAACTTCCTGGGTTAAAATTGGTACAAATTTCCAATTTTTCCCAATATCTTTTTGATTTCTTTCCCAAGAATAATTCATGTGGTGTTATTTCGGTCGTTTCATGGTACAATCCTCAGTCACTGGTATCCAGCTACCATGAAAGAATCGGCCGAATTCTTTATCAACTCTTTCCAGTATATATTGCTCTGAGGATGTCCGATGGCTGATAAAAACCATCTGGATGGTTTCGAATGGCGCTTTTTGATATACCGTTGAATGAAATTTTCGCCCGTTTCGTGTTCACAGGGGTGAAACTTTCCATGGAGAATCTGGTATCGCGGTACCGGAAACCGTTTGTTCTGCAACATCGGTAGGCATCAGTGTTGACCTAAATAGCTACGAGCCTCATCTGGTTGCTGGCACAATGGCGCACATGATAGGGCACAATATCGGAATGGGACACGACAATGGAAGTGAGTATAATTAATCCTTCACCGGGTTTCTTTGCCGTGTCGCCGAGTTCTAAAATCGTACTACGATTGTGCGATATTAATTTTCAGGAGAGCAATGCGTCTGCAGAGATTGGCACGGTTGTATAATGGCCCAGTCGATCGTTGGCCTCGAAAATGTCCAGCCCTATAAATTCTCTGATTGCAGTAAATCAGACTACGAAGACGCATTGAGAATCGGTCACGGTATTTGCCTGCTGAACAAACCAAACGAGGTAATACTCGGGACTTCCCATACTTTGCCACGTTTATTTACCGGTCCATCGCGTACTACCTCCTCGACTACTTACTGACCCATAAATTTTACGATCTATAAAACTTGATCCCTGCTTTCGGCGCGAGGGGCGCGAGGGTTCTTAAAAGGGTTTTTTAGTTCGCCTCTTTCCGCACCCTTTTTTGCCCTATGTGTGTATATATTTTATAGCGAGACACGGGGTAATGAAACCAGACTACAGTTTAGCCCCTCGTGACCGTTAAAGTCTTGACCTCTCTTTTGTAGCGTTTTGGCTTCAGGCTTTCCACCCTCTAAAATTCAGCGTGGAGCAATCTCTAAATTGCGGGCTACGTAACTAAAAGAAGTATTGATCACAAATAAAGTAGAATAACTCTTACAATTTTGAATATTTTTTCATCAAATTTGGGCTTCACGCTCATAGTTCACTGTCCCAAACAATCAACCGTGGCAGATTATTTATATTCCACTTTGGGCCGCGTACGGAAATTCGTCGAGGTTCAAATCTAGTTTTCCCGCCTTAAAATGTAGGAAATATTTTTTGGGAGTAAAAAAAGCATTGAGAAAAAAATCGCCAGCTCTCTGTGAGCGATACTTCTTGTAGATACGCAACGTTTTTTCTCTGAGGCTTTTTTCAAATGACACCTGAAATTATTGAACAGCTGGCACCGTCGGTAACCGGTACTTGTGGAAACAAGAAAATCGACGATGGCGAAGAATGCGATTGCGGTACGATCGAAGATTGCCACGAGAAAGATCCCTGCTGCGATCCAATCACCTGCAAACTCACTACGGAGGCTGAATGCGCGGGTGGTGCATGCTGCGAAAACTGCAAGGTGAGCTTTGTGCCTAAAATATACCATTAATAAATTTCAGGATAAGCGCGATCACTCGGACCGTTAAATTTCCCGGCTCCCTTTCATTATTTTCGCAATTATCTCGTCTGTTGAAATTCAACAACGATCAATTAAGTATCTAGACTAATTGACTCCCAACCAGGTCGTTCGATTCCATTCGTCGGACTGGGCGTTGCACGGGGTTTAAACCCGGTAGAATTGTCTCTTTCCCGTTTCCCCCCATCGCCACCCCCCTTATCTGTGTCTAGCTACCCTCCGAGTGACGTCAATTTGTCGATGTGGAAATTCATCTTGATGGTGGAAAGTCGAACAGAATCTCTATCTCCCTCTGAAAACTGGGATGGGGTGGGAATCGAAGAGACAGAGATTGAGTTTTAGCAGGACATCCCGCCGGATGTTCTCGAATGTTCGTCGGATATTCGTAGATTTGATGTATCTCGTTACGTCGGCGACGCAGGGGGGCAACGTTAACGTTAACGGTTTGGTAATTTGACGTTGTATCGATTCAGTTACGTGCTCGGGGCGTTGTTTGCCGGGAGTCAACAAACGAGTGCGATCTATCCGAGGTGTGTACCGGGGAATCGGGACAGTGCCCGAACGACGTCTACAAGAAAAACGGAAGTCCATGCGGCAACAAGGACGGATATTGCTTTGACGGGGTCTGCCCCGCCCTCAATCTTCAATGCGAACAGGTATGGGGCTACGGAGGCATTGCCGCGGACAAGCAATGCTTCGAGCAGTTCAACTCCAAAGGTTCGATAAACGGGCACTGCGGCACAGATTCTACTGGTCATCTCGTCAAATGCGAAGCCGAGTGAGTCCGATCGAATTGACAAATTATTCGTGGTGGCCGTTACAAATGAGTCGGAAAAAAAAAACATGAACAAATTATCATTTTTCCCTGACCATTTTTGCGAATTTTCTGACTTTTCCTTGACCACTGCGGCCACCATGTTATTGCATGAGGATTGATATAGTCGATGATGAGGGAAACTCGTGGGCGAGTGCGTTGGTCTCGCGGTCCGAGTCCCCGGACAGCGAGCGGGAGGCCCGGGTTCGATTCCCGGCCTGGGGGAGAGAATTTTTTTCTCACAAAAATTTCCAATTATCCAACAATTTGTTGTATACATTGTCTATCACGAGTTAAATTATCGCAGCAATATACGGTGCGGTTCCCTCCAATGTCAGTCTGGAAGTAAACAGCCTGTTATTTCCGGTATGGACCAACTGTACTCGAGAACTACGATATCTATAAAGGGACAAGACTACGAATGCAAGTGAGTTGATAAAGACAGTATGAAAAAGAACCGCGAGACTCTAACGACCCTTGTTGTTGTTGTTCGAATTCCTTGTTCAGATCGACCACTGGGAACGTAGAAGGCTCTGAAATGCCGGGTATGGGTCTCGTCAGGGACGGGACATGGTGCGGCGACAATTTGGTAAGAGCAACATGTGGTGATAACAGACTCATCGATGACCGCGAATCTCGAGATAAACGATGGAATACGATTTTTGTGTAGATTTGCGTGAATCAGACATGCACAAGCCGTTTTCCACATGAGCATCAGGGTAAATGTCCAACCAATCACGGTGACAACGAATGCTCAGGAAAGGGAGTAAGTTTTGATCGACTTGACTGTAGAAGAGGGCTGATGCAGTTGCTGATGTGGCGTAATAATAAATGGATTCTCTTTAGGTATGCACAAACGTGAATAAATGCCATTGCGGTGATGGATGGACAGGTCCAGATTGTTCGATACAGCAGGACCTGACCACAGCAGGGCCTACAACATCCAGCACGGCAGTGCCTGGTAAATCTGACATAGAGAGACAAATGGAGAAGAAAGAAACCCCCTACGGTGAGTGAGCCAGCCGAAACCAGCCCCTGTACAAGGACCCTTGAGATCTTAAACTTTTTTTTTCACCATTTACATGTATATTCGGAATTCGGGTGACGGTGTTGGGGGATAACGGCCCCAGTGCGGACGAGGGTTGTCCGCTTCCACGTTTTCCAGGAGTAATTGAAACCCGGAATTAACTACATCCGGGTCTTGTCTTTACCGCTTTGTCCCTAATTTCATTAATTTACAGGTCTCAGGGACGTGATTGTCGGAACGTTTCGTACCGACGAACCTCGCCAACGATTCTACACGACATGTAATTCGATGAAAACCTCATGTTTCATCACTCGGCGTGATAATTGAATTTTTCATAGAGCGAGATCGACCATAATTACATCATCTTTATACCTCACCATAATTTTTAATTTCATCCATCGGGAATTTTATGCAATATTAATTGTCCTGTTCCATTGTAAAAGTGATTATTCTCATCACGTTCTAACACATCTTATTTATTTCATATATACACGAAACGTTGCAGCGGATATAAAGTTAATTCAAATTACTCCATCGGTCTCATCTTGGGGTCATACTAGCAGCTGTGCACAAAACAATGACTGTCAAGCATTGTTTGTTTTTCGTGTTTTATTCGTTATTTTTTTATTTTTTTTTATAAATGTTATTAAGCATAAGCTTTTTCAATTATATTTTACTACCTCGACGAAGTGGAAGATTTTCAGACCCCGCAAATAATGATACCAGCATATTACGTTTCATTTTATTGGATCATACGTATACAGTCCGGCTTTGTCTTCTCGCATGACCAATTTTCTTTTATTAACATTACCAAAAGGTAGGAGGGGGGAAAAAAAAGGGGGAAAGTCAAAAGCTCCCGATCCGGCAATTTAATTCTAATTTTTTTTTTTTCTGTACTCTCTCTCTCTCCTCTTGGCACACTAAAGAAATTCCCTTGATAAAAATAAAAAAGTATATTTCACCGAGGTAGAGCTCCAGTTCTTTATAAAACTTGGGGTAAGAGCGACAAGGGCAAAGGGTCGTCGTCTCTGATACTATATATAGAAACCAACGCCTTTGTTGTACTCGTGTCACAATATACCTGATAATAATTATTAAAAAACGAAACCTCGCTCGTCGTCGAGACGGTGGATAATTTCTCAACAAGTTTTAATACGAGACAAAAAAAATAAATAAAAAAATTTATATACATCTCGAGACTTTATATCAGATAAAATTTAATGAGGCAATTTAGCTACGCTACGATGCAGCGAGCTTAATCGTTCAGAAACGTAATCACTCTGATGCATTATGACGGAAATTTCTTCACTATGCTGCAATTACGTAACAAATTGCATTTCATTTCAACGAATGAACGAGAGAGAGAGAGAACAGAAATTGAATAAACAAATTTGAAAGCAGTCGCATTCCATTATACCTCGGTTGAACAAATTCTTTAGCATATTAGAGTTTAAACTTCTGGCTGCAGAACTGCGGGTATTCAAAGTTCGATTTTTTTATCATAAAAAATTTGACCAACTGGTTATTCGAATTCTGAAAATCTTCCACTCTGCGTTAGAGCCGAGTGGGTGGATATGGGTGAGAATAAGATGCGAGAGGTGCTGTGGAGCGAAATGTGAGATTACAAGTGTGGTGGTTTTCAGGGGGAGAGAATAAGAAGAACCTTAGCACCCCGATAATGGTAGTAATCCTGGTCGTAGTGGTCAAGGCTGTCTTCATTTGTTTTGCACTAATGGCCGGTTGCTACAGGTACAGTGGCCAATTACTTCCTCCGGAAGTTAACTTGGCTAATAAATTGTATAAGCCCCGTGTGTGGGCTTTGGTCCAGTATACACAGCGCCTGTCTTCGTCGTGAAGTAATCGTGCCTAGATGGATGATAAGGCATAGCACGCGGCCGGAAATGCTCGAATATAATATATTATTGATAAATCTAATTAATAATCGATGTTTATGTATGTATTTTTTGCTCCTGTTTTAACGGTGTTCTCGATGTGATATTGGCATAACTGAACCTGAAACAAAAGAAGCAATGAAAGCTAGACTCTCTCATCAAAATAAAAAACGAAATTGAGGATAAAAAAAATAAAAATATCAGAGCCACGGATGCATTTTTTTGAGTAAAAAGGCGAAGAGCTTCTCTTTTCTCTGCTCTGATCGTTTTCATATTGCTCTAATTTATTCTTTCTATTTTTTACTCCCAGAACAAAGTATATAGGTATCGTTTTTTTTTTTTTTTTTAATCCCCTAACTATGATAATATATTTTTTTAATCCCCTAAATACGATAATGTATGGTGTGCAAATGCAGTGCCAGCTGTTGTATGCCCTGTGATAGCACGATTATAAACGAGTCATGTTATATATATATATATTATTATATACTATATGCTGCATCGTAGATTTTTATGCTGTGGCGCACGGTGATTCGATTTTGCAGTTTTCTTATTTTATTAACATTCCTTTTCTCTTTAATTTTACTTGGGGTTTCAGTCTTCACCTCCTTTTCTTTTATTGTCGTTATACTCTACTTCGATATTTATTATTGATTCGTTTTTTATTTTCTTTCTTTTTACCGCGTCTTCACGATTCGCGATTCACATACACGTTGTATAATAAATTCATATTGTTGTTATAATAATAATGATAATAATTTTGCAACGGAAGGGACGAGAGATATTGCAATTTCCTCATTTTTTTTTTCTATATAATCATCAATTCTCATTACACCAGTTCATAACAATAATTAAATTAAAAAAAAAAAAAAATAACAGATCACAGGCACAGGAAACATGTGATTAAAAAATATCACATCTTTGTGATTAATGAATCATTTTTTATGAACCAACCAACTGACACAATGTTTTACAAAAAGAATTTAAAAAATAAATAATAATTAATCTATTTCTGACAGATTCAGAAATGAGAAGGAAATCTTTTTCTCCATTTTGAGAAAATTTGAATAAGACGAGAAATGAAAAAGATTCTTATCCTGTGATTATAAATTCAATGAAAATCTCTCAGCACGTGATATATACTTTCCTTGTTCGTTAAATTTACAAACGGGTTCAAAATTAAAGAAGTTTTTACTCTGAGTTTGAGAATATAAAGTGAGTTTTTTCCTCGCGAAATCGCGCGTAGCCAATATGTAACGAGATGGTCAAAATATTATCTCCCACTCTTACATCATCCCTTATAGAACGACGTCGTAACTTTTTTTTTTTACATCCTCGTTAATATCGTACCAAAAGTGAAATAAAAATAAAATTGGGCAACTTGCCAAGAATGCGAAACTGCAGACTCGTCAAAATCATCCCTCACCGTTACTTTATACGTCCACTAAAAGAAAAAAAAATAGCCCGTAAAATTCAGATGATCATAAAAACAGAAAAGAAATAATAAAAATAAACAATATTCCTGTCATTTCAATTAATCGATTATCGGTAATTAAATCTTTCAATTAATTTCTTACATAGATTGATGAATTTTTTTAAAATAAAAATGATAGTAAATTTATTGTATTTGAAAAAAAAAAAAAAAAATTTTTTCGATTTTTTTGTAAAAAAAAAAGAAAAGAGAAAGAAAAAACAAAAAAAAGAGATTGTAAAGTTGTGTCACTATTAATCGATGGTGTGTAAACGTGCTGATATCGGCTTCTCTGTTTCTTTCTGTTTCTGTCTGTCGCTGCCATCTCTCTCTGTCTGCATGCTGTGGCCTGGCCTGTGGGGGGCGGATATCCACAATATCAACAAATTTGCGGACCCCCACTTGGATAACGTTCGATCTCGCGTCGTCCCGTCGTGGTTCTGTGAAAAAAAAAAACCAAAAAAAAAAAAAAATTTACAATATTACAGAGAACTACCACGGCTCAAACACTATATTTTTAGTTGGTATGCTCATGTCGGTGGTAGGGGGTGTTTTCATAGTATTTGCTCTGATGGCTCTCTGCTACAGGTCAGTCGTAGTACATAAAAACTTCTCCCTCTGTCTCAGGTTAGTGTGCAGTACATACACATAGAATTTCTTTATATTTTTTATTTATTTATTATTATCATGTTTTTTTTTCTTCTTCTTCTTTTAATTAGATTCTTTCCAAAAACGTAGTCTCTTCTGTCCAAATCACAATCACAAAAAAAAAAAAAAAAAAAAAAATTACAACAACAAATTATATAAAATATCGTATCACCGCGACCACGCGTTTTTTTTTGTACAGTTTTTTTCTCTCAATCGATCTATCGATTTTCATCGCTTCTCTCCGTTGTCTCTTTGTCTCATCTTGTATTATATATATTGTATTGTTCCATCGTTTCGTTCAAGATAACAAGAAGAAAAAAAAAATTGTCGGAAAGATAAAGAGGATACAAAAAAAAAAAAAAAAATGAAAAGAAAAGAAAAGAATAGAACAGTGTAAAACATAAACTGAGATATAAATCTCTCTCGGATGAGATACGACAAAATTATAACCGTGAAAAATAAAAGTGTTTTTTTTTTCTTTCTTTTTTTCTTTCTTTCTTTCTTTCTTCAGAAAACTTTTCAAAACGAGTGATATCTCTTCACTGACTTTGCCAAACTTTCTTTTTACTCGTTATCATAAGACTTCTCGATCTTTCTCTAAGACACTACGAGTTTTACTATATATACGAAACAAAGCCTCGAAAAATAAACTGA
>JAFFZH010014241.1:0-49185 GCA_018420115.1 Euura saliciscinereae
TTCGTCTCAGAATTCAACGAGGAATTTGCCTATTCTCTTTGGCTCGGTAGATCTGGGTCACCCTGTATACAGAATAACGAAACAAAAGGATATAGTAGAATCAGTTATTATATTATTCTTTGTTTTTTTCTTGTTCGTTCAAACTTCATATGTGGATTTTGTGAAATCTGTACATTCAGTGGGACGCAAACATAGAACAATTGCGGTCGCATGTGAACTTCAGCATGCATGGTTGAAACTTTGATGACAGGCGCAAGCAGTATAGCTACGTCACACATATTAATAGTCCACCTGAGTAGTATATATGTAGTATATAGTTGAATATTAAACGACACATGCAGGTGACTTCAACCGCGCCTCTACTTTTCAAATTAGTAGAAAAAGAAAACCACATACGGTAGCGAAAAAGCTATCGATCATCGATGAAAAACGATAATCGCACATTCCGTGATAACGATCATACGCATGAATAAACTGCAGGGTCATGTATAATAATTAAATAAAATATTCAAATAATACGCGGAATTCGTTCTTCAGGTGTATCGAGATAGGATTATTATTATTATTTCTTGAAATACACCCGACTACTTTTTTTCTTTTTTTTTTTAAAATAATAATAATAAAATAAAAATATAATAAAAAAAAAAAAAAAAATTGAACCGATCACTCATAGAAAAATTCCCTGAGTGAACCAAATATTCCCTGAAAATTCCAGAATATTTTAGTAGAAAGAAAAATCCCCTGAAATTTACGGGACTTCCAGGTTTTTCAAGAAGGTAGACACCTTGTCTGTTCTGTGAAGAATCTTATAGAGATCCTAAATGTGTGTATAATTTCTTCGAGAACGTTTCGCAGACGGAGTTGAATATTTTCAAAGCTATGCGGGTTCGCCGATAATAATACAGGAGAGAAGGAGCAATTTTGAGACCTCGACGAGACGCAAAGAAGAAGAAGAAGAAGAAGAAGGTCAGAATTAGGCGTCGGTCTGGTGTTCGCGGGTCTCTCAGGTATACCGCAGGGATAGAGAGAGAGAGAAAGAGATAGCGAGCGGTAGTAAAGAAAAAGAAGAAAAAGAAGAAAGAGCGAGATCCACAAAGAAGAATGTTGTATAGTAAGAAGAAAGAGACACGGGAGATCCAGTATTCAAAATGGCACTTTTTTTTCCACCGAGTCCCGACACCTTCCTGCAACGACCGCGCACAGATTTATATATAAGAAATCCTTTAAGACCCTTAAGAATTGTTATAAGCGATGAGAAACTGAGAACCCGATGGTCATAGACCCGGCTCATCTTGTATCTTTTATTTTTCACTATCAAAGAAATCGTTTCTTCTTTTTTCATTGTATAATTCGATCATTTTATTGTGCTTTAAACACACATCTTTCTCGACAAGTTGGATCTCACAGCCAACAACGGTAAACAACTAGGAAGTAGTTCGCGCGATAGTTATCAAATTAATGTACACCGTGTACCTGAAACTCGCAGTTATTTTACGGTTCTTAATTTTCTCTAGCTCATATCCTACCACGGTTCTCGCAATCGCACAGAATTTCTTTCACGGTATTGTAGTAGTAGTACTACTTATACCAAGGAAGAAGAAGAAGAAGATTACCGGAGCATTCCATTACCCGTAGTCCTGTTAGTCACGTTCTTCTTCTTTTACCTAAGGTATAGAGGTAGGTGTATATCGTGTATCGTATATACATACACAGACTACTCTTTTATCCTGGTAGTATCCTCACTCCTACGGCAAACCTTCTATTCTACCTATAAGTCTACTACTATAGGATCCATAGACCGTTGGTTGAGGTGGACGATGCCAGACTACAATGTATATTATATACTGCCTGTATATATCTTGTAGGTATACAAGTTTTATATATACGAGGAGCCAAGAAAATGGCATGACGTTTTCATGATCGATGTTGCTACCGACCCCAAAGTGACCGGTGACGTAATTTCCAGACTCTTTACAAATAAAAGAATTTTTTTTATTATTCATCATCATCGTCATTATTATTGAATTATATACTATATTGTTGATCAATGTAAAACAGACTTGTATTAAAGACGAAATAAAATATGAGTAGACGGAAGAAAAAATATGAAATTAAACGATATTAATTTTAATCCCGAGTCTCGAGAGAAAAAGAAGACGTTGCACTAACAATTATCTCGAATAGAAACTGACCCCTAGGGTTAAACGGTGTACAGACATTCTTCATTTTATGCTCTTTTAAAGATGTGGGTAATAACGGCAGTCCAACTGCATATCGTTATATTTATACATTTTATGCGGTATATACATATACATATATTTCAAAGAAATTTGTCAAGTATAATCACGATGCCAGAACGTGACTTCCGAGCGTATATAAGAAATAATAACAACCGAGCATTCGCTGGAGGATTTATCGAAGACAGGATGCGTCGCCTCGCCATGGCTGCGATACCTGCTTTTGCACTATGCGCGGGGTTTTATCCGTGAGCAGGGAAAATAGACTGCGGAGGTAGGATGTCGACAAAGCAGAGGAGACGGACAGGCTTCTTAATAACCGTATCGTCGTCGTCGTCGTCGTTGAAAATATAAATTAAACTTAAGAATTTTCTCATACACGCTTTATCCACGGAATATTATAAACGTTCCGCTGATTAAATTCTGAATTAATTAAACTTTTCTGACATTATAGTTTATGTTGGCGCAGGGAGCCCGCAGATACAAGGTAGAGACGATACTCGAGAGACCACGTCACGCGCTACTTTCGTTGGTCACAAACAGAAATCGATCGATAAAAGAAAAAGACAATAATAACAATAATGATGAATCAGGGACAGTTCTTTGAACGGAAATAACTTGTTTCTAGATTCGGAGATTATATATGGATAAAAAAGTGATAAAATTGACAAGGTTTGAATTCCGTAACGGGAATTACATCCCGGAAGCAGCACAAGTGCATCGCGGAACTCTTTATAACACTACCAGCTGTATTTTAATCGTTTAATTGGATTGGCCGATATTCATTCGCTAAGAAACTTACGCGATCGGTAATGCAGCAGAGGCAGAGTAATGCTGGGGGTGAACCAATTCAATTTCATTCAATCCTTAACGAGTATAGAATTCTAATAATTCACACATGCCGGAGAATAATTATCGTATATATATGTATATTCTATTTATAGAATTGATTACAATCTACCAGACAAAAAAAATGACCAGCTCGCAAATTCCAGTATCGGCAAATAAATACTAAGAGTACTCGCGGATGATTTAGATTGGCAATAATAAATCAATATCAATATCGAGAAGAGGAGGGTCAAGGCTGAAGTGAGTAAAACTGCAAGCTTCTAACTCTGCAGAGGCAGCAGCGGCAGCAGTAAAGCTGCAGCAGCAGCGAGCACTTTAGTGACCCAGTTAAACGCGATCCCTCTAAAATTTTTCTACTTTGTTCTCAATCCTCGGTTATCGGTTTCTAACACGGTTGAACGAGCCACACGATTCTCTGAAAAGATTTGCGTCAGTTCACTGAAATAAATCTTATCTCTCGTTATCCCAACGGTTCCCATAAGTTTATGGTTATGAATGCATGCTGCACCAGGTGAAAAAAAAAATGTCCTACCGAAATTCAAATTCAATTCACTCGCTTTAACAATTTTTTTTCTTATTTCAACATATTTTTTTTTGAAATTTCTGATCAATTTTTGTTCTCATTATTTCAGTTATTTCCTCGGTTATTTCTCAATATTTCACGAGAGAATACTACAACGTTTAGACTAAAATTGAAAGCTAGAGAGAGAAATAATGTAAATAAGTCGACCGTACGGTTCGTCTACTTTCGTTGATTGCGCAAAATCACAACGCAACTCGTAGTAAGTAGTAGGTACACGTTACGCATCAGTCCTAATCTCGGAGAAAGTTTTTTAATTTCATACACTGAATATAACACGAATGATTTATTGTTAGCTATTATTATATTCAACCACCAAACGTCACGATTCAAGGTCACGTTCTCGACTGACCAAGAAACTAATTTGGCAACTAACATTCTACTACCCCTTACGCTATTACGGTTATACCAAGCTGCCAACTTTGTATCTCATATCTTACATCATCTGACCACACACTTTTGGCTACTACCTTACTTATATACTCTTGTTAAAAATAAAATTTTAAAACACGGGTATATGTAATACACCAAAAATTTTGTTTCAATAATAAGAAAATGCATGTTGAATTTACCTTCTGTTCGACTGATCTTTTTTTTTCTTCAATATTGTGAAATATACGATATCGCTGTATCCGATTCCGATATGATTACCGAAATATACTCCAAAAATAAAAATTCGAGTTTCATAATTAAGGAGGTCAGTTGAAAACTTTTTTTTTACTTCGCAATTTTCAATTTTTGTCATTTATACTCTAGTTTTTTTTAATGACCCTCAAAACTGTTATGAAAGATGATTGGAACTGATCCCTAGTTGGTTTTCGGTAGCCATCAACTCTCAGCTGTATAACCGAACGTATCATCATACAGAGTATAATCCGGGTATCAAACAGATCCTCCTCCGTTGCACCTACGCACAAACAGAGCCAGGAATCGTATACCTGCCTCAATACCATCGAATGTTGGATATTAAAGGATGGATATAATGATAAGATACAAGAGTTAAAAGGGGATGGATATAAGGCTCGAGGTCGGATGCGCGCCGGCGCCCTCCGCAGTCTCGGTGTGTAGCCTCCCTATCTGCAGCTAGGTTGGTAGGTGGCGGGTGCTCGGGATCCCGAGTCCTACGGCCAGGGGATACGATCGATCGGTAGGTAGGGGAGTCGACTTGGGCGCTCGGTTTTACGCCCCCGCCTGCCTGCCTGCATGCGTTCGTCTCCTCCTTACCAACGTCGTCGTCGTTCGCTATTCGGTCCCCGACCGTCGAGGAGGAAGGAGCTCCCCGAAAAACCCGTAGGGAACGCAACACTGACTGAATGATCGGTTTTTCCCCCTTTGTTCGGGGCTCAGGTTCGAGGAGGAATCGAATTTGATCTTCGATAATTCATAAATAGATAGAAATCTAGAATGGATTGACGAATGGGAAGAAGGAGTTTGTAGATTATGACGAATCGAGGTGAACGAGAAATATATATATCTCAGGCTTAGCATTAAAGTATTGGAAGAACAGGTTTAGTCATAAATTAGGTACATTCAATTTCCCGTTTACGACGTGTAAATAGTCACAGTATTCGGATATGCGTCCTTCGTATGGGATAATTTATAGAGAGGATTAAAATTCAATTGAAAGGTGCGGCTCTGTCTCTGCCTCCTCTGTGTGGAGGAAACCAAACTTGGCACACCGCTACGTGCGCATGAAAAACCTTGGAAGGTGATGATTCCCCCGAGTTTTCTCTACCGCTACGTACCTACTACATAGCTAATATGAAGAATGAAAGAAGGATGTATCCACATCCATTGTGTTTCCACAGCGCGAAACACACGGGAATTGGAATTGCGGGTTGTTGTTACACACAGTCTATATATCCTCCTACGAACCATTATATTTTTCGCAATGATATTACTATCCATGTATCTCGCATAAAGAATCATAGATGGCGTAAAATCCTGAGAGTCGTAATGAAAACTAATTATCCTCGTTATCATTATTTTTTCTTCATCTTGTAAGTTTTGATATCTACCATAATTCTGAGGTGTTAATATTCATCGCGCACTCTCTCTACGCACAGATGAATATCGTCAGTCGACATACTTGATTAGACAGACACCCGAAAAATAGGATGTTTTATTTTATTTTTACACGCACACGTTTGATTAGCGACGATTGATCAATTAGTCAAATTTATTCATATTATTCATTAGATCGCACGTAGGTTTTGAAGATTTTAGTATATGTATATGAATACTGTGAGCTGTTTACTTTTTGAGTACGTGAATAATTGGACCAAACTACAAAGGTTTGCATTTCTTTCGTTTCAATTTTTAGTCTGTATCAAATTTACGGGGAACGTTATACATGTATATAGAACTAATTCAATAATTAGGTACCCAACGAGTTTGTTTGTGGTATAAATTAAGGCTGTCGTAAGTTTGTAATTGAGAGTTTAATAAAAACGAGTTGTGTTACCACATATTATATAGATATATATACCAGCAATTAGTATATTAATTACGCGTATTACAAAATTTTCTCACCGTTTAGCCTCATCAAAATCCAAAATATGCAATAAAATACAATTTCAAAAGTAGAAAAAAGAAGCACAAAAAAAAAAAACAGCTGGTAGACGACGTGGTCGGTTGTTTAAAAAAAAATTTTGAAATCGTTAAAAGCTTTCCTACGTTGTTTCGTCACATTGGTGGGTAGAGTAAATTTATTGGTTCTCTAAACTACGTACCTGTAACGTGCGGTTCGCGATAGGAGTTACTAAAAGATTTGAAGAGATAAGCTGCTCGCTCGAGAGTCATTATCGCGCAGGATTTCGTAAAAATAGAAGTCCATTACTATATTGCAACTACCTGTAGACCCAGCGACTGACTGACTTGCGATAACGATAAATGATGAGTGAAAAAAAAATTGTACTATTATTATTATTGTGAAACAAAAGAAGGGATCAAGGGAAACGGAGTTTCTTGCCGAATAACACAGGCTGCAATTAATCGCAGAGTGCAGAGATGATCGGAGTCAAGTGTCTCCTCAGCATTTGAACTAAACCCTCGTCGCCTTCTCCTCGAGTCCGGGTACTTAAGGAGATTAAAGACTGTATGAAACGTTTGAAGCTGGAACAACGGAGTGTGTTTAGTTTTAGTCTGTAAAAATTTTCACACGATGTTACGCGAATGCGAAAAGTGAATTGAAACTTCCCAAGAAGACAATGCGAAGTGGACTCGAAGCCAGGAAGACTTTCTCTCACGTAGTTGTAACGACGTTATGCGGTTCGAACGCAGCCGTTAAAATATCCCGTCGATACGAATAAAACTATCGTCACGTACTTGAAATGAGCCGTGAATTAAATCGATCCCCTTCGGTTCTAAACCTTGGCTCGATTTGGCGAATTTTTTTGGTTTTTTTGTTTTTTTTCACGCTTCCCATGGAATCTGGTCGGGTAGCCCACCTCCGTTTAATTTATCGCGTTTACAGGCTCGCCCGCTGCTCAGGTTGAAAGATTGACTCCTTTCATTTCCTCGATTCGATGGGCAACTTCAAGGCGAATAAATAAAGGTGGGGGAATTTCGTGGAGCGTCTCTTTGCATAGGAAATCGTCTGCGGTTAACGATCGTCGATCGATTTTTTCACGAGAATAAAATCGCACTTTGTGAAATAAAGAAATTGAATTTAAGTAAGCATCGATTATGCTGCGCAATTTTAATCGACGGTTTCTTTCATTCTATAATCTACGAATTTAGCCTGACTGAATGACTAATCTAATCTTAATTTCTCGTAGACTGGACGCTTTCTCAGAATTAGAGTGTGTCCTACAATAATAAGACAAAAGAACTGAAATTCAGCTAAAGGCGGGGGCCCGAAAAAACTAAAGAAAAGGGGGATCAGCTTTAATTAAACAAAAAATGAGGTGCTACGTTGTACATAAACTTGAAATGTACTAACTTCGGTAGATAATCATTTTTCACGATAATAAAACCGTCGTCGAGGCGTTATCTACTTTTTTTTTCAACGAACCGATTTATTCCTTTATCACGTTCTAAGGTCGACGAGCTGGTCAACAAACTCTGCTATTCAATCATGAACGTTTTTTTTTCAAATTCAAGGCGATAGTCAGGAAAGTTTATTAAAAAAACTAGAGAATAATGATCGAAAAACTCTGTTCTCTTATCTTCTCTTTACCTCGGGTTGATAAAAAAAAACTTTATCGTCTACCACCGGTTATTGAAGATAAGAGAGACACGATTTCATATACACCGGATGTGGTTATTAATCCGAACATATTGACCGTATCAGTGAATTTATACGCGATTCGTCCGCAACTCAGACATTCGTACACTGTACGCAGGTTCTGTGCTCGAGGTGGTCTATCAAAACTTTCTATTTTATACACTCGTACCGTACTCACAGAATGAAAATAAGAGAAGAATAATAGCGCAGAATTTGTCTCTTTGAAAAAACGATCGATGAAGAAAAAAATATACATTATGCATACTAAAGACATTGAATTCATTTTCAAAAGGCGACCTGACGACGAATGAAAATCTCGTCTATTTCTCAATAACTTTCACAATCCATACGCCAGTAGTCTGGTGGTCAACAAGATTCTGATACTCGATTTTACACTGAATATCGAACGATATTGCGACACTTCTAGACAGGTTGTTTGTTATCGTGGGTTTCTTTGTTTGAATAATTTATTACATAAATGCTCTAAAAAAAAAAAAAAAAAACAATTTGAATAGAAATTAATTCCGTCGCGTCAAGTAGACGACGATAGCATATCAATTTTAAGGGTGGAGAGAGAGAGAGAGAGAGATGAGATGAGATGAGATGAGAAAGAGAAAAGTTAGGAGGATCGGAAGACGAAGGGTGGCGGGTAACTAGGTCGAGAAACAAGGAGGCGAGATGTGGAATCGAATAAGGGTGCGGTGGACGTGTTTGCAAGAATTAAAGAAAAAAAAGAGAAAAAAAATGATAAAAATAAGAAATAATGAATAGAAAAAATGTTTGAAGATTATGAAGGGACGTGACAGACTCACCTTGTCCGAGGGAATATTTCTCGAACTCATCGTAACTCGGGGCGATAAATCCTGAATAAAATCCGGAGGCTGCGCGTGATATTAGCCAACACCAATAACTAAATATCACAAAAATATAATATACCGTGATAGGAGTTAAACACGCACCAGTGCCTTTTAAAAAACGCAAAACACACGATGGTGAGACACACGCACGCACAAAACTCTATCTGGCTACACCATAATTCTCGGACCTAGCGATCACCGAATAAGATTATTAAACACCCGCGCACCCTCCTCGACGAATTAATCTTCAACCGTTACTTACACATGTCGGGTACGAGGTATTTCACCAACATTTTGTAAATACCGCAGGGTGTCTTCGCCCTTTTATTAATTCAGTTTCCAAATACCGCGAGAGGATGACTCGATTTTTCCACCCCACGCACCCACTCGCTCTACCAGTGTCAGCGGAGCCAAACACATAAAATGGCGATGTCAATCCCGCACTGCATTGTGGGAAACTTGATCCGTGATCTCTTACCTAGTTTAGTTACACTCGCCGCCGCTTGGTGCCGACACCGCACACAGTCCGTTACGTCACTGACAAGCGACAAGCGACCGATTCTCATCACCGCGACAGCCAATCACAGCGCTGTAAGGTAGGGATGGGCGATACTTGTCGGTTAATCGAGTGTATCGATATTTATCTCTGATTAATCGATTACTTTTTGTCGATATTTTTACTATTCGATTTATCGATATCCGATTCTTCTTATTCGACATAAAAAAATTCGATTTTTAGGGTTTTTTGTGTCCGAACGACAAATTAGGGTGGGAATATTGTACATAATGTGTATTTTTGAAGAAAAAAAATCGATTTATCGTTGTAATCGATTTTCATTTCAAATTATATTCCCTGAATAATCGACGCTAGAATCAACCGAGTTTCCTCTCTCCACTACTTTTTATGATCACGGGTCGCCGATTGGCGGTTCGCCGACCAATCACAGCGCTGTGAGGGATAGAGGCAACCGTTCCGATTGGTCGACGCTGTATTCGTCAGAGTTTCCTTTCTCCTCTACGTTTTATGGTCGCGGGCCGCGATCTACCTCGTTCACTGATCTCGTTGACAGTTCCGTTAATATGCTTTTATAACCTAAAAAGGGTGAATGAATACGGATTGATAAGAAAATCCTGCGATTAAAATATACGCTGATATTACAGACTCGTTTCATTTTTATTTCCTGGTTATTTTCACCGTTAAAAATGACTCGAGTCATCGAATGACGCTGAATAATGTCTGAGATTATAGACGAAAAGGTTGTTGCGGGGGCGAAGAGTCCGGCTGCGGTGAAAGAAGACCCTATCGTAGTTCTGACAGTAAATATGACAGATACTAGAACCGAATATAACATTTATCACAATTATTCAATACATTAATTAAATATTATGATCCACAAAAACCGACTTTTATTTTTTTATTTTCTAGGATCGAGTAAAGTCTCTGTATTTATTCCGAGACCATTACTTCGAGAATCACTCAATCGAGAATGCGATCGAAAAAAGTAGCGACGTGGAGAAAGAGATGCGTAACGCTTTGAACAAGTTCGACGACTACAAAGGCTACGAGATAGACGGAGCTCGGGCAAAGTATTACTACCTAAAAGGTCGAGCGTTGAACGTGGTGGACCGGTACGTACCTCAGGCCGAAGAGCTTCTGAGCAAGGCTGTTAAACTTGAGCCAAAGTTAGTCGAGGCTTGGAATGAGCTGGGCGAATGTTACTGGAAGAATGACGATATCCAACAAGCTAAAAACTGCTTTGTGGGCGCTCTGCCTCACGTGAGTTTCCTCGTCTGATTTTTTCGACGATATCCTATTAAAATTGATCCTGTTTCTCAGGGAAGGAACAAAGTCTCCTTACGAAACTTGTCGATGGTTCTCAGGCAGGAGCCGACCAACACTCACGAGCAGAAAGTAGCCAACGTACAGCAAGGAGTAGAGTACGCGAAGGAAGCAGTTGGTTTGGACACTACGGACGGAACGTCTTGGGCGATCCTTGGAAACGCCCATTTATCCTCGTTCTTTACCATAACGCAGAACCCGAAGACCCTTCGGCAGTGTATGTCGGCTTATACGCAGGCTGTAAGTTGGAGGAATGATTTTCCAAGGGATTGGAATTCGTTTTCTCGGCTTATTTTAGTTTTCTCTATTCCAGGAGAAGGATATCGTCGCGAGAAGTAATCCAGACTTGTTTTACAACAAAGCGATAGTGAGTTTTGAATGAGTGCAAGAAACTAGAGGAAAAACGTTTTTTCCTTTGATTTTCACAAACACGTTGTAATGCATCAGGCCTTGAAGTACGAGGAGGAGTATAAACCGGCTTTGGAGTCTTTCGAACAAGCCATGAAGCTCGATCCGACCTGGGAAACGCCGCGCAGTAAACAACAGCAGCTTCTCAAATACCTCAAGGACTTACAAGACTTGACCAATACCAAGGGGAGATTGAAGGCTAAAAAACTTCATCAGATGATCCAGGTGCGATCCTCGATCGATTCAGGATGTTTCATCACTTGTTGAAAACAATTTCACTCCTCAGGGACTGGACACGAAACACTTGGGTCCCTACAAAGGCGGTTTTTACACCCTAGGAAATAAATCGGTGAAACTGGACCTCGTCTCGCTCAGAGAATTGGAGTCCGGTGTGAACGTGGAGAAAGTTACCTACGGCAAAGTCGTGTGCTGGATTCAAGACCCCGATTGTGTTCCCTTGTTAGTATTTCAGGCCTGAAACGAAAAGTTCAATTTCAATCATTGTTCTAATTGAATATCGTTTGTTCTAGTACGTTTTGCCTGATGGATTCGGAGAAGACTTGCGTGGCTGTGACTGTCTATAATTTGGCAAAGGGACGAGGAGTCACCGTCGGAGACACTGTCGTCATTCCTGAGCCTTTTGTGACTCATCAGAGCTTCTCTTTCGCCAATAACGTTAGTCACATGATTATTGAATGATGTATCGGCTGGGATTTAAATTTGTTAACATTTCATTTTTCCTTTTCTTATTATAGAATTTTGATTTTAAATCAATACGAGTGGAAACGCCTGTGGTATTAGTTGTCAACGGCAAGAAGTTGGGTCGTGATCAACAAGCTAGTGCGAAATTATCAACGTTCAAGAAAACCGATTAATTATAATTTCAATTCTTCATTATGTTGTTTTCTTTGGGAAATTTACGGAGTTGCCAATTGTTTCCGTATATTTTCCACCGTCATTCAATTCCGCAAGCTTCTCGAAATTCTAACGCCGACTCCTTTGCATCATCGGCACTGTCGTCGTCTCCTTGCCAAGGTGTTTGACGATAGAAAAACAAACGAATCGATAATTACTGGTGTTTGAAATCTAAGTGTAATGACATCACAGTTATTGTTCTATTAACAAAAATTTGTCAAATATTCGGCATTCTGTTTCTAAAGACTCGCTTATCACTTGAGACTTCTATCCAGAATTTCTATAGCGACGGTGAATACCTACTTGCTTGTGAAGTTTGTTTTATAATGTTATGGAAAAAAAACTTAATAGTTGTTATCCAACCGTTGAAAAGATTTCTAAAATTTTGAGGATCTTTATAAGAGACTTTCAAAACTCACAAATATTTGTAATATACCTATAAATTGCTGAAAAAGATGTCATTCAATGTCGATAATGAGACATCTTGGCGATAAATATTATTTTTCTCAACAGACTACCGATATGACTAATCGTTCGTAAAAGGAGTTGACAATAGAATTTCGACCTATATTAAAACCGTAATGCTTGGTTACTGATTAATACTCAATTAGTCTTAACATTGTTTTGTTTTCACTTTTACATCCATAATAATAGCGTTATATCATCGTTCTTTAGTATTACTAACATATTCACAATGTTATGCTTGTCTGTATGAATGTGAAGAGAAATATTTTATATCCATGAGAAAGGAAGACATGAATAGAGAGAGAGAGAGAGATAATTATTTGAATGAAATTCTATAAAAAAAAACGTATATGTATAAGTATGTAAATAGAATTCCATGCACTGCGAACAATTGTGCCTAGCTATGTATACATATTTTATACGTTTCTTTTACTCATCTTCTCTATTCTTTCGTCACAATAGAACCGACGACAATATTGGTAGTTTTCATGGTTGAAAAAAAGCCGACTGATTATATTTCAAATTAAAAAAAAAAAAATATTCGTCTTTCCCTCATTATTCTTACGATAATTGATATCGTAGCTTATATATTGTTTTGTATAAGAGGGATAGAAATTCGTTATATCGCGTGTCTAATGACATAAGGACGTAAGCGCCATTATACGACGTTTTGCTGTTTATAATGGCATAAAGTCGTAGTTTTTTTTTTTCCACGCCAATCGCTCTGAAAACGTTCGAAACGTATAGATCAATGGAAATTACGAGATCGAAAAATGTAAGTGCATAAGGTCGTAAGTTGGGCGGATACGACCTTCTGCTTTTGACTGCGATTTCTTTTATCGAATTTTTCGAAACGACGTCGATTTCGATTTTTCTTTGTGTTTCACGAGTTTTTACAGCTATTTGGAAAAATCATGAAAAATTGTAAAAAATCAAAATGGCGCTTACGACCTTCTGCTTTTAACTACCAATATTTTTTATCGATTTTTTTTTAATGGTCGTTCTTTCAATTTATCTTTGCGTTTTACGAGTTTTTACAGCTATTTGAAAAAATCACGAACAACGAAGAGAAATAAAAATCGCGATTACGACCTTCTGCTTTTAACTACCAATATTTTTTATCGGATTTTTTTTAATGGTCGTTCTTTCAATTTATCTTTGCGTTTTACAAGTTTTTACAACTATTTGGAAAAATCATTAAAAATTATGAAAAAAAATGGCGCTTACGACGTTTTGCCTTTACGTTGTTTTTTATTTTTCCTTGAAAATTGTAATGTAAGAACGACGTATCCGCCAAACTTACGACCTTTTGCACTTACATTTTTCGATCTCGTAATTTCAATTGATTTATACCTACGTTTTGGCCGTTTTCAGAGCGAATGGCGTGAAAAAAAAAATTATACGACCTTTTGCCACCAAAATCGCGTTTTTGGCGCTTACGACCTTATGCCATTAGACACGCGATATGTATCAATACAATCGAAATCGTCGTCATTTTCTATTGTTAGGTGATACGTTCGTTGAATATGAAATTTTGACAACTATCAAATACGTAAGACTAGTTTTTCCGAGTTGGAAAAATTAATGTATGAAAAAAAAATACGATAGGACGAATGATTATTAATGAAATATGTATCATCTTCGGATTATGAAGAATTGTTTGAAAATGAGATTGGAGCGTTATCGACTCTCCTCGACCCGGTGATCTTTGAATCCGATTGATAAAGGTCCCCGAATATTTCATCACAAATGACACAATAAAAAAAGTCTCGATTGTGATCTGAATTCTACGAACTTGAACTGCTTTCGAATCTACAATGAGTACGCATCTTATTCCGCAAAGTGTATATTGCGCTCATTCTACAGGTATACTAATACCCAGTTGACTAATCAAAATTATCCACTGATATGAATGATGTACGATGAATAGGTGTATGACAAAGAGATAAAAATAATGATTCGTATAATGAATAATGCTTGTGATATATATCAATTGATTAATTAATTGATTATGATTATTATTATTATTATTTTTTTTAATAAAAAAAGTTTGTTTTCCTTCTTCATTCTTCATCTTTTTTTTAAACTTTTAATTTTTTTTTCTGTATCAACGATTATCATAATAATAAATACTTATTTATAACAAATAACAGTGATTATATTTCGTGTCTATATGTATATAATAGTAATGTTATACACTCTTATATACCATTTTTTTTTCTATATTGCGTTTCTAGTTTTGCATTTGAAATATTATAAAAAAAAAAAAAAAACGCGTAAGAATTAATCAGTCTGTTTTTTTTTTCATCTTCAAAGTGAACGAGATGGTCGGTCACGAGGAACGTTATAACATTATTCATAAGTCAATTTCTAGATCCCTTTTTTTTCTATCCTTCTTTATATCGTGTAAATATTTCTATTAAAAAAAAAAGAAACTTTCCAACTAATCTTGCGACCTCGCTACGAAATATCTCTCAATAATCACATCGATTAATATTGTAGAATTTCGACGGTTCGTAAAAGAAAAAAAAATCTCGTAAAGGCACTGAGTTCCGGTCCCAACGATTACCGATTCATCGTCGTCGTTGAACCCTCGTTAATTAACTCACGTCTTCGGTGACTCGAGACTTCAGTCACACGTTGACTTCGCAGAGTTTGAAAAAATTGTCGATTATCTCGCGGAACCACTCGAGCCTGGAGGGATGGTTCTTGAAGAGGGGCTCCAAGGTGCGGAGCTGGAGCTGGAGGAGGGCCTCGTTGCCGAGAAGAGAGTCGAGCTGACGGAGCAGCGGAACGTCGCCGTGGAGTTTCAGCAAACTAGCGTACGTGAATATGTAGTATTGGACCCGGAGACGATCCACGGCCCACGATTCGACCGTGCGATTTCCGCTTGCGGAGAGAATCGAGCCCATGTGCTCCGCGTACCAGGGGGAAAAGAAATTGTTCAATTCGGAGCTCGAAAGCTCTCCGACCCCTCGAGACTTCAGACGCTCCTTTATCCTGAGGTACACCTGGGGCGTGTAGACGAAGACCTGGAATCAACGAGGAGGACGATTTTTTGAATAAAATGTGGGATGGAGGTCGAAGACCTCATTCACTTGTTTGAATTCCAAACCACTCACTCAGAAAAATGATCTAGTTAATGTTTCTTTGTACATTAAACCGAGCTAAAATTCACATATTATTTGCAATCATAATTTCAGCTCGATTTACTATTTTCATAGATCAGTCAATCATATAATTATCAGGGTGTCTTTAGCTTCCAGGGTGATTTGGGAAGTCAAAAATTTGTTCAGGGTATTTTTAGGAAATTGGAGCTCATTTCTTGCGGAATTTTGTCAATTGTTGATACATTAAATTATTGAAAATATCCCAATGACGCGATAATCCTTCCAGATTCTTCGAATTCGGTGATCGATCAGATTTGGAAATTTGTCATTTTCAATTGAATCAAGACTGCATATGATTTCTGGAACGTTATGATTCTGAATTTGTCTTCATCGAAATATTCGAGCCAGAAAAACAGGCTACATTGAATGAAAAATTGAAATTCTCAAATTTGAACAATTATTAAATCATTTTCTTTGACGATTGAATTTACCCACAGAATTTAGTTTGGAGAAATGATTGACGATCTTATTCTGCTTAAACTGTTTTCTAGTCTAATTTGTGAAGAATTTGCATTCAGGAATTCTGTTGGAGTAAATTCCATGAATTCCTGCGGTGAATATTTACATTTTTTAAATGGAAAACCGAAAAATCAAGGAATTCGATACGACCTTGATTCTAGATACTCGTGAAATGGTACAATGAGACTTTGGAATGACTCGAAATCGCTTCAAATTTCAAGAAATAGCTCTAAAGTGGCCCAGAATCGCTTCAAGTCACGTGAGCTTTTTTTTACCCAAGGCGTAACAATCAACTTGACCCGGTTTCATTTTCCAATCGAATAACACGAGTAGTAATAACGCAAAAACCGGAAAATAATTGTAAAGAAACAGCTTTCATTGTTTTATACCACTCAAGCCCCGAATCACCAAATTCAACCTTCAAACTAATTATTTAACGAAAGTACTGTAACTCAAGAGTATCGTTCTAAATTTTTGTTAAAAAATATTAAAAATTGAAATTTTCATGAATTTTTGAGCAGAAACCGGTGTTTTTTGGAACACTTTTTTCTGGATTTCTTTTTAGTACTCAAAAACCAAAAATTCACAGTTTCATCGACCGATATATATAGTAAGACTCACCTGGTACAGGGAGTTCCCAGTTACGAACGAAGATACGTAGTGTGATCCAAAGTTGCGAACGAATTTAATGACGCTGCTGTAATCGCCGACGGTAACGTTTTCCACTTCCCTAGCCATGGCCTCTTCGAGTAGCAGAGAATCGACTGGTCCGTTGAGTCTCTGAGTTTCCCTGAATCTCGACACCCGAACAAGAACATAGCAATGATCTCCCGTTGCGAACGAGGCGTTGATGCCCAAGTGCTTCGCTATCGCAGCCCTGGACCAACTGGCCGTAAAAGCTCTCCAGGGTCTGTCCAGCCTGTCGAAGGTGAAATCCCTGAAGTAGGCCTGTAGGAGCTGGCGTATGTTGTCGCAAAACTCCATGTGGAAGTCGCCCTTGAGGACGGCGTTCTTGTCCTGGGTCCGCTGGGGCGCCGGTACCGGATTTTGGAACACGTCCAGCGTCGGTTCTCTGAATATCCAATTTTCCGTGTCGTTTCTGGGCACCACTCTCATGCTTATGCTCAGATAACCGTATCTGCTGAAAATGTTGACGGCACCTCCGAGCCTAGGACTCTGGGTCGAGGCTGACCCCGTCGTGAACAGGATCGCCGCTACCAGGAGCAGCGCTCGTCCCTGGTCCCGCATCCTTGATGCGTTCACGGAAGGCGCCTGGGGAAAGAGAAAAAATTCGTAATTCAGGATCATGTGCGTTCGGTCGGTCCGATAACCCGGGGCAAAGTGATATTGCAATCTTGATCCGCCGCGTGCTTTCGTAAGAATTTCCCGTATGTAGGTCTAGGTACCGGTCTCTCTTGAGTATATTATCTCAATACTTTATTACATGGTCACGGGTCTCGCGGCCTTCGGCAAGATACCGGTGATGTAGGTAGGCACGAGGTGGCTAAGGTGATATACGCGTATAATACCGGATTCGTAATCACCGCGAGTACGTAGGATAGCCGCGAATCAGGCATCACTCAATCGAGCATAAGGACGAAGCCTTAAAAAGTTTGCTATGTGATCCGTCTTCTTGACTGTCTAGGAATGATTGGCAATTAAATGCATCCAACGAGGTCGCTGGTAACGTTACAAAGTCGAACTTTGTCTGTAATTACATATGCGACCAACGGTCAACTGGAATTGAAGCGACCTTAAGGGGACTTCAAGAAATTCTACATACTCCAAAAATCATTAATACCTTATGAAAAGTTTATCATACCTACACATAAAAAAATTGACTTCCCTAACAATCACTTGTCGTAAGGTTTCAGACAGACGGTTGATTCGATTATGTCCCTTGACATCTCATTTTCTTCCAAGAGCAATTCTTCATCGTGTGAATGAGGGAAACTAAGAAAAAAAAATCCTGTGATAAGTTATGGTCAGTTATCGAAATTTAGCGACAATCTGGTCACTCTTTTGCTGATAACTAGGTCCAAGAATTTTGTTTTTCATTTTCCTTCATTCACACGATGAAGAATTTCTCTCTGCAGAAAATGAGACGTTGAGAGGGGTAATCGGATCAACCGTGAAAAATGATTTTTGGTATATGAAGAATATGTTCTCGGCCCCTTAATTATTCCGTTTCAAATCTACGATCCTATACACGTCCGAGTGAGAAATATTTGGTCGTAATTCAGGGGCCTCGTCACGTTCTATACGCTTCTTCCTGAGGATAAATTGCCACAATGGTTGCCCAAGGACATACGGACATCGGGAGTGAGAGCATCTTCGACATTTATGTAAGGGACGAGAGAAAAAAAACCTATTCTTGGAATAGGTCAGGACAATGGAAAATGACCCCGAGGCATCTGCGCCGCTCCTCTTCACGATATTCAGAATATTTGACCTTTATGGGTTTCAGCAGTGATGTATATTCCTTTGTTAAGATACTCCGGTCCTCCACAGACGCATCTATCCGCGCCTCTTTGTCTCGTAAGCTGTGTAACACTGGAGTTGCGGATAGTGAAACGGTGATCAAAGAGGTCTTCAAATTATACACCCTGGAGTAATCGTGATTCACGTTATACAATCTCATGCTCATTAAAAACCAGCTGAGGCTGATGAGTAAAGTGGAAACTTTTGTCCTTAGGAAAAATTAATTGAACTGTAGAGATAAAAGATTGTATAACAAAGACCCATGTACATGTGGTATTTTTTACGGAAGTGGTTTCGGAGTTTGAACGCTCGATGTGGTCGAGTTAACATGGATATCAGGTTCTGGCACTAGCGGAGAAACCGCGGTTCCACTTCCTGAATAAAATTGCGGTCGTGTACAGATTTTAAGATATCACAAGTCAAATATTTCATATTTCACACAAAAGTCGAGTTTCTGTGGGTTCGATTCAGACCATGCTACCCACTGAAAAATTTCATGTGATAAATCACGTGTCATCGTGAAAGAAATATGCATTCAATTTATGATTCAACTCGTGAATTTGATAAATAGCATAAATTATTGAATACAATACGTAACAAATCTTCTTATAAACCAATTTTATCATCAAATTTGTCGATTTTGAAGTGCACTTTATAATTAGTGCTCCAATTCATCACATGAATTGTGTTACATCGTATGAAATCCACAAACTAAACCATGCGATACTGTAATATGCATTTTTTCAGTAGGGATGGTAGATCATCTCCTACTCTTCTCGATATGAAAATTATAAGGTCTATAGCAAAATTCTTGATTTCTTTAGTCTGCATCGAAAGCGTCTGAGTGTCAAAATTTCTCATTAATTTATCATGTGGCCACACCGATCAGCTGAGGTGTTCGCCAAACGCGTCGACCTTCTATCACAACCATCGATCTATAAAGTGAAAGATTTGCGAAAGGATCATCGCCAATTTGGAAAAGACCTTCGAAACGTTAAGTGGATCGTATCCACGGAAGAAGAGAGATTCGATTCTGAGATTGAGCGGCAATTAAAATGGGACTCTAAGATTACAAGAACCGTTTTAAATGATCGATCTTCGTCACTAGACGATTAAAAGAACAGTCTCTGTATTGTATACCGGGCGTTGTGATACTCCTATTGAAAACTAACGTAGATCAAGAGTTACTTTACTCTGCATTACCTCTAGCTACAGTCGTTACGCAACGAGTCATACACGACCCAACACTCACGCGGTACGACGTATTACGAAAGCACTCTCAAAGTCGGATTCTGATTGGATACAATACTTTCACGCTGCAGTCTCTACCTGTACCGGTGCGAGAAATAAGATGCAGCATTTTTGTGTTCGTAGGAAATTTTGTTTGTCCAAATATTCTTTGGAGCTAGAGTAAAAAATCGCGCCTGTGGGACAGAAGTGACTGCAGAGAGTGATTTTTTCACTCCAAAGGAGAGCAAAAATCGTGCCAGTCAGACAATAGTGAATATTGACTGCGAAGAATTCAGAGACCCTATACTGAAAATGTTGACGTGATGAATCATACAATGTTATGAAATCATCATTTCATTCATTGGTATGATTTACCTTGTGATTTTGAACAAGTATATAAAAAATCATTGATCTGTATCATTGACGTTGGGTCTGAGTGGTTACACGTGCGAACATGACACATGGGCGCAGGTTGTTGCACGCACGTGTCGTGTGTATTAGACGGTATCGGGTATGCTGTATGATTACGAAGCTTCTGCTGATTATGGTGATAAGTCGACGATTGTTGAAACGCGTGTAGAAGCGATTTGAGGTAAAATTAGTTATTTCAATGAAAGATTATCACAGATGAGAGAAGTGGGAAAACTATTTGTTCATCGCCCATTGCGGCATCCGTACAATGAAGAAGATCGTTTCTTCAGATGCGTTTTGCTGGATGCGAAGACGCTTATCTGCATACGAATGAGAAATCGACATGCATTGATAACTTATCGTGATAAAGAATTCATGTAGGTTAGTGTATATCTTTCGTTCATGATTAGAGACTGCGTCGAACCTACCTGACACAATTTTCTGTATCACCTGCACAGGGAATATATGCACAGTTGGGAAATTGTGGATCACAATGCGATGTGTCAGCAGGTAATTGCTGTATATCTTCTGCATTCGTAGCGAATTCTACGATACCAGTTAATTGAAATACGTCTTTTATCGCGGGACTTCAGCCATTCATTTTCGTCATTAAAATTTCTTGAGTCATTTGTTCCATCGAACCAACGAAGACCGCGACGTCAGCTTGAAGAGACCGAAGCCTTGCGAGTCTTCGATTTAAAAATAGTTAATTTCACTATCTATTTCAGTGCTGGGGAAAATGGGTCTTTACCAAAAAATAGAATAGAATAAATAACACTCTCAAGAAGTCGGGTTCTGAAATACTGATCCGTAAACAACCCTTGGGCTGAAAAAACACCGCGTTAACTTGTCAGGCTTATCAGTAATTTGGATCAACGTTGATTATTGTTCTAGCAGTTGCTTCGGTCAGAGGCAAAGGTCACACAACACAGCCTCCGGAATCTTTCACAGCTTATGCTCCTACTATAGATTCGAAGATGCGTGTTGTAGCAATTGAGTAATTAAAGTCACGTGACCCATCTGCAATCGAGATGTGCTGCAGCTACTGCAATAAAACTCACAAAATCACCAAAAGCGACGAAATCAATCATAAGCTCCTAAAAAGGGTTACACGTATGGGCTACAATTAAGATCCTAATGATTGTTAACAAGTCTGGTAATTGACCCGAATCTGCGATTGAAATGAGCCTTGTCACATCAATTCATTTATGCATTCCTCATTGTTCCATTGTGTCGCGTTAGCTGAGCACACGCGTGTCTTCAGAATGGGTATTAAACAGCGTGGATGAAGGAGGGAGCTGAGTTGTCACCATTGGTGATAATTGGCCAGAGAAACATCTAATTTTCTAATTTGGAAATTTATCTGTCAACCGATCATCAAAGATAGTCGAATCAGGAATCTCATTACACCTGAACTGACAATTACAGTGAAATTGTGCAA
The DNA here is from genome assembly GCA_018420115.1 of Euura saliciscinereae. Classification (NCBI taxonomy): domain Eukaryota; kingdom Metazoa; phylum Arthropoda; class Insecta; order Hymenoptera; family Tenthredinidae; genus Euura; species Euura saliciscinereae. The sequence goes on from JAFFZH010014241.1 coordinate 21,572, forward strand.
TGAATAGCTGAGGTACTATGAGCACGTAACGAAGGATGAATCGTCCGGATTTATCCACTCAAGTCTCAAGCTACTTACCCAAGTCGGGGTTAAGGATAAAGATCGTAAACGTAGTTCTTTGTGAAATACGTGACCAAGAGATATAACCGCACGTTGCGATGTCGGAGCAGATTTTGTCTTATCCGTTACAGGTTCGCCTGAGGCCATGAGTTTGTATTCTCTTTTATTGTTGTAAAAAACAGGAAGCAAACTGGATCCACCTCGGGTCGTAAGGGTCAATTTATCCTCTAAATAACTCGCAAACAAGGCGACTCGTCTAATTTGCCCTGACGTGCAGCTTTAAATATTAGCTTGTACTCATTAGATATGGGAACTAAGATACTGATGGACTGAAGCTACCAATTTAGGCGTTCATTGACCACTTTCGAGTTTCGATTGGTCCTATAAAGTGAATCGTCGGGATGATTGAAGAAAGTTTAAACACCGGAACCGGAGCTTCATTGCATTTCCGTTGATGGAATCAAAAGTCCCCCTACAAAACGTTTTCAATCTTCTCCCCTACGGTTGATTGTTGTAACAACGTCACAAGCCCGACGCGAATCAAAGGTCACTGACTGACAGTCGAGATTGTGGGGAAATAAGAACGACGAAAACTGCACAACCAGCAAAGCAACGACGATATTCGTATCGGTTTGCCGATAGTTTAATTGTCGTTTCCAACCAGACTCGAAAATTACTGTTACAAACGGAAAAAAGTGTTATCGGTGCGCGTGGATGTTTAGACAGCTTCGTCAAAGAGATGATATAAGTTTTTTTTTCCCAAGTCAGTCGCAGTACATCGGGAAAAACAAAAACAACTTATTCACTCGCCAATTATTTGCGGTCCATTATTTATTCAGAGGTATTATTTCTATGAATTTTAGAGTCTTCTGCTGCTATGTTTTCGGAGTTACAAAAACACCGTTTTATGGACCGATTGACAAAACACAACGCCGCATTCAAACATTGAGGATTGGATTCTCATCATCGAAAAGATCGACGTTCTCGATTATCTTTCGATAATTCTTAGATGGTCAGAATTTTCTACGGGTTAAAAAATGCTTTTGACCGAGAGGCGTTGAACCTGCAACGCTGACGATGCACAATGCGAAACTAAACAGTCATTGTTGCACATCTAGGTTGACTCCAAAGCCCCTTTGTGCGTTTTCGACACGTGCGTTATCAGATAGATAAATCTGCGAGTATCTTTTCCGAACGTAACGAAACTAGGTCAAATCGGAAGGAGTTTTCTCCTGACGGAATGAAAATGTCGTCATCGATTTTCCTATAATGGTTCGATGAATTTCAATCGAAGACGTTGCAAGACTGTCGATAAGCAACCGACGTAATATATGTCAGCCCGCTTGGATTACATCGGTACTGAATTAGATGAAGCATGTATTGTATGCAGAGCGAAAGTTCTATACGCGTGACTGTTCTATTAATTAGATTGCCCATGCCGCGGTACTCCGCAAGACGCGGGTAAAAGTAATTCGGTAAAATGCGGATACAATTGCATTATTCGAGGCGCCCTGCCTTATTTATCGCTTTCGGAAAAAAACCAGATACAATTTTTTCCTGTTTTTCCTGTCCTCGGCACGTCGAGAGATTCGATAGCCCGTATACAGAGAATTAATATTTCCACATACATTCCCAGAGTCGGAAGGTCGAGTAAACAAAAAAGAAAAAAAACAGATAAACGCACCTCTAGACTCGATTAGAACGCACTAGCTGTTAGTTTATTATGACAGTTAACAACACTCGAACGACAATTCTAACAATCCCGTTGATTGCACACGAAATTATAACCAATTTTTACATTTTTTCTATGTCCCAAAAAATTCACAAAGAAATACCAGTTCAAATTTGACAGATTCCATTGTCGCTGAATTTATACTGGATGAACCTGTTCATTATTCCTACTTTAATAGTAAATGTCAATTGCACAATAATTAGATGTTGAATGTCAGATAATTGACAATTTTTATTGTATAGACCTTGAAATTTAAAAAAAGTAAAAACTGCCATAAGTCATTTTTCAGACTTCTTAATGGTCTACACACGATTTTAGGAACAGATTGTATTCTCTCTACGATGCACGAAATAAAATCTACCGGTGGTCCGATTTCAGTTTTCCTGGTCTCAAACTATTCAGTAAAGAAGCCTTTTCAATATATGTACAGAGAACTTTTTCATAACTTTATTTTTAGTTGAGTTATCATGAAAAGTAACGTATGAAAACCAAAAAAAAACGCTCTTTTATTCTACAAAATGATGAATATCTGGTACAATTTTGATCGGATCAAAAAGTTATCTGTTCATTTTGGAAAAGACCTCTTTACTGAATAGTTTGGGAATTGAAAAACTGAAATCGGTGCACCGATAGATTTTATTTTGAGCATCGTGGACAAGGAAAAAGTGTGTTCCTAAAATCTTGTGCGAAACATTCTAAAATATACAAAATGACTTCTAGCAGATCTTACGGTTTTTAAATTTCAAGGTGTATGTACCCCCTTAAACAGAACATTTCAAAGAATGTTATCACAATTCAACGCATTCATTCTCTCAAATTGAACATATTTCAGGCAATTTCAAATTCATAAGTCTTCGACATTTGAATATGCTACATTCTGACCTTGTTATTTCTCTCACAAAAAGCAGTAACCTGGCAAAAAAAGGTCCACAGGAATACAGAGCGTTCAGGCGGTATCCGATTAACCAGGATCTGAACACGTCGCGAGATATCCTGGTGATTCGGCGGTTTTCTCCGTCAGGAGCGAAGACCGAGCCTCTACCTCGCAGAGGTTCCACCAGCTTAGGAACGCAATGAGCTCAAGGCTGATACCGAGTGCGCAACCAAACTTTCAGGTGGTCCGCGTTCATCTGTTCGGTTATATGATCTCTGCTAATTTAGTTCAACAGAGTTTATGAGAGAATAATCATTTTCCTCGCGGTTTTGATAATTGCCAACGAAACCAGCATTCAGTGCGGTCGAGACTCGGAGGTTGACGTAAGTCGCCGATGTTTTGACAGAAGAATACAATATAGTCTACACGGTACACGCGGTGTACGGTTATTGCGGTATCATTTTATCTGATTAATTGTCTCGGTTCTCAGACTCCGAGGGAACCTTTCACGGGTAATTAGAATACGCGAAGGTGTTGCTTTCACAAATTTTTCAGGGCGGTTCGATACTAAATTGGCAATTTGTATAGACGAATCGAACAGTCTGTAGAATCGTTGCGTAAATATAGCAACGATATATCCACCTGCATTGAGATCAAGTTGCGGTACTCGTTGTGAAAGAAAATCCTTAGTTTGGTGTATAAAACAAACATACCCACTGACACAGTGTCGCGGAGTTGCTCGAGATATAACGACAAACCCGGTTAAATAATGTCATTGAAACACGTTTACACGCGGTCGATACGCATATGATTAACATTTGCAGAATATACTCCGCTACTCCATTCACCTAGTTATCGATGCGAAAACACTACGACGATCCTCCCATGGCGTTCGGAGTAATTGGTCGATTTTCAGCCGATCTCCTCTGCGCGGTTTTTCCTCAGCTGGCTTTTCTTCTCTATACTGCGATTGTTATCCCACCGATCACACGCATCATCGACACTGCACGGTATGATTAACGACGAGCAATCGAGAATGAAGAAAAAATTGCGGGTCAATTAACGAGAAATGATAATTCCTCACACGATGCAGATGCGGTATAACGTAATCTGATAATGTGGAAACCGCGTTCACGACTTTGACTTACCGCAGGCGAGCGAGACCGGCTACGACTGCATAGCACGAGCGACTCGAAACTACAAGAAGTCTCCCGCGGCACGCCGCGCACGCGAGTGTGTTCGTGGCCGTGTACGTACGATCGAGGATCACGCTTGTGTTCTCTATCGCAGCGTGCGGGACCCGAACAAGTTGGTATATCGGTGGTTATCGCGAGTGGGGCGTCTTCGAGCGTGGGAGCGATTTTGGGAACCCGGACAACCGATAAGGACCTCACGATTACCCAACGAAAAAATTGAAGCGACGTGGCTGGTACAAAGGATATGAGGGTTTCGGAATGCTTTTCGTTATATCTTCTCTGTTTCCAGATTTCTTGAACCCACCGGGGCTGAAAGAGCCCACAATTGCCTCAATTGCCAACAAGAGCTCGTTACATTTTCGAGTACATGACATTCACACGTGGCGATAACCTTCGGTCTACTGGCTTCTCGTGATCGGCTGATTGGTTCAAGTTCAAGCAAACCTTTCAATACACGATATCATCGCGTTTTTGACTGTTATTAAACCCCGAACTATGCGAGATCGAACGAGTGTGAGTCTTCGACGTGGGTTGGGTGTGTCGAAGGTGATCGTTGCACGATAGCGGATCCTTAAAGAACGCTTTTATATCGCCGGTGGCGATCCTGCCTGGGAACAAAGATTATTATTTTGCCTGGTCTGACAGACCCCGGGGAATTTGCCAATAAATTAACTATCACCGGCTATGAGAACGAATGAGATCAACATTCATAGTCAATACTTTGGATCGTATATCCTGGAATAAAATGGATCAATTGACATTCATCGTCAGAGCAGTTGAGAATCTGTCCTCTATTCGTCGACTCACGTCTTCCAGGAGCCAAGATGCAATCCATCCAAAAATGTTTGTGTCGACTTCCAACTATGTGTTGTGAATTTACAACCATTTTTTACGGTGTGGATAGACAAAAAAAAAAAAAAAAAACTTGTTGAAACGGGATGAATGATGATGTCAATCGACGTGATCATTTTTGCACGATCGTTTTCAGGTGAGTATTAATACCTCGGCTTAAACCCACGTGAAACAAGATTGGAGACACGGCGATGTGTGTCTCCAGCTTTTAGGCAAGGTCAGGGAATGCTTCAGGGCCGACCGAAGATAGTCCTGAAAAGTGAAAGTGTGAGGATGACTTTGACCGAGCAGTATTCAACAAAAAATGAACACCTTCGGTGTATGATGATGTGAGATAATCGATTCGGAAGTGGAGGATGCAAAACATGTTCGCTTTGGTTCATGGAGCGTAAAGCAGGTGTTTGGTATTGAGTTTTTTGCCCTCGATCGTGAGATTGTCGCAGCAAAGAAATTAGCGCAAGTTTCTTGTCGAATCAAGAATGGCCTTGAATTTTTGCCCTCACTCACGGAGGTCATCGATGTTTCTTTCTGCAATGTTAATAAAGTCTATACGTCACAAAATCGTTCTTGGTTCATTAGTGTGTCGACGGCACTACGGTAGGTGTTACAGACTTTGGTACCTTGACGTATTTCGTAATAAAATTGAAAGTCTTCGGCCGCAGGCCGCGGCTCACGATGCGGTTATACGTATATTCATGTTACACACAATATCCATTCATCTTTCGCACGTGTACATGCATGGATTCTTTAACGAGTGTTTGTACATATCCTATAGTAGATGGTACGAGGATAATGACATTGGGAAAGTGAAGAATTTCTTCATTTCGATAATAACTGGTACGTTGAAACCAAATGATTCGAACCTTTTGATGTCCCCGTTACGAATCTCTTTTAAACATTTAATTAACACTTTTTTCTTCTTCTTCTTCTATTTCTGTCTATTCCTCAAGGACTCTGACCCCCACAAAATGCATCATTTATTACGCTGTTATTAATGTCATATGATCATTCTAGCTTGTTTGAGTTTCATTTTTATCTCCAATTAACACTACTCGCGTTTGTGACGTCTTCTTTCTTCATCATTGTCCCAGATTCCTCATACATGCTGTTACATTGACTATGGTTATAGTTATGCACTTATAAATCGGTTACAAACAAACGATTCTACTTTCTAATGTACGATAGTCTTCGATAATCGTTAATCTGATAATAATGAGATGTTTTTTTTTAATCAAAATTGATTCATTCTTCTGATTTTTTTTTTTGGCTATACCTACCGAAATTTTCCTAAATCGTATATATTGGTTCGCAGATTTTTTTCGATTTTGAAATCTGAAAGCTTCGAACCGGTATCATGAGATTCTGATAGAATTATCATCGCGAGATTTGGACTGTGCTGACAAATGGCAAAGAGAGTGGCGTTCCTACTTCACCGACAGCAAGTAACCGATCAGTGCACGGCTCATACCGGCTCCCGATTCCTTACCTGATGCGAGTCTCGAGGGATGTTATCGACAAGATAGATCGACGTAAAAAATAGAAGAAAAATCAACTGTAGTTTGAATAAAGTCGAATCTCTAAATCGCAAGGAATTTAAAAGAACATATATATCAAGCATTATATAACTTCATGAAAATCTAAGCCGAAATCTATATACTGTAGATTCCATTTCACCTGCTACCACCACGTGGCGGACTCTATCGGGATTTTCAGTCCACTTGGAAACTTTTTTTTTTCCTATTTGAGAAAGACATATTAGTTAAGGCTCTTTCTCTTTCAAATTCAAACTGACTGGGGGAGTAGTCTTTAATTAGCAGTCACTAATTGTAAAAAATAATATCCATAATAACGCGTATGAATAAAGGACTATAAATCCAGAGCTAGTTTTTTGTTTTTTTTTATTCTCTAGTACCTACTTTGACCATCAGGCATAATAAAGCGGTATCCACTTTACTTTTGGGCACTTGAACGTCGAGAGGTTGAATGGAGCCGGCGTGCATAATGCAATAAAAGAGTGTCCCGTGTGTACCTAAAAATTTTTCAGTGACCCGACGAAACGGCTTCTGTATACATTGTGGGGTACGGAGGATCCCAGCTGGCCGTGGCTAATTTTCATTTACTTTTTTTCTTTCTGTTGTCCCCGGAACATGCCCACCTCCTCTTTACAGAGTCTATACATTAAAGTACATAATGTATGGAGGAGAGAGAGACATCAGAGCGCGCATAGCTGAACTAAACAGTGTTCGATCATGGAGGCGGCGAACCCCGACCCCCCGACCCCCGAGGATGTTATGACCGTTATTATAATCATTATTACCCAGGGAATACAAGTTAGGCGATGTAGTACATAATGCGATTCAGTATCGAGGGGGTACGGCGAAGCCGATGGGGGGAGACTGCAAGCATGACATTGCGTGAACCGCGCCTCGTTGCTTTCGACGTCGACACACAATGCCAGCTCGTCAGTTCTGCAACGAATATATGCTCAGGATCGTATTCATTTCGTATTATACCGCCAAACCGAAACCCCCGCGAAAATACGCGCTACCTCACAGCCAGAGCCGAGCTGACTACATTACATCCACCCCCCGGGGTGCGGGCGTTCTAAAATCGCAGCTTTCTGCGCTCCCACAAAACTGATTGATCGAGTCATTCGTTACATCGTTCATCGAGAGAGTGAATCATTATTTGGGTGATCCTCCCGAAAGACTCTTTTTTCGGAAGAAAGCCGAAATTGAACATTTTTGGATAACCTGCAGTTTGATTATGTTATTTTATTGATTTTATATTCAGTATCAATTGATTATGCAGTTTAATACAACGTAATTACAACTTTGACAAACTCAAGCTCATTTTAGGGTTTTTACCATACATTTGAATGGAATGCGAGAGGAATAATTACGATTTTTACAATTTTTCGTCCGTATAACGTGAACATGCACAAAAAATTGATTTTAGTTGAAAATGTATAATTTGGCACTTGCCAGAGAAATTTTTCGTAAGAAAAAAGTGACAAACGTTGAAATTGAAACTTTGACCAATCGTTAGCTCGATGAATTGGATCTATTTTTACCAATATTTACTCATTTTCATCGCACCAGAGTGGATGACGGCACCCCGCGTTACAAAATTCCGATTTTTATTGTAAAATGTCTGTTTTAACGTATCTTTCCTTTCAATTTCAGGAAGAGGTCATGAAGATCGTTTAGATTGCGAAAATATTCATGATTTCCAGTTCTTTAGCCCTTCACAGTATGGGAAAATGAGCATCGCAGCCAAAGGAATGACTTCTAGAGATCCAAAACGGCAAAGAAAAGATCAATATGATTGAAGAAAAAGAAATTTATCTTGTAGCCTGATTCCAAAATGTTATTATCTAATATATTCTAGTCAAAAACTCTAAAAAAAATCAGTGGTATTGACAAAAACAAGTCCCGTTACTGCAAAAATGAATCGTTCCCATTTACTGTTACGACATGCATCACCTTAATTCTTCCTTTTTTCTACATCTATACCATCCCGTTAATCTCTTCTTTCATTCCTGATTTGCCTTCTGTAGAAATCATCCGAGTGTTCATTCCTCATGCTTGTAACTGATAAACAAAGGCAATACCTAGTTGCCTGTCCGCGTTCGATGGTCCCAGCCCGCACGTGTGGCGTTATCATTAGTCGGTAGTTTATACCGTTAATTTCGTAACGTATATGATGTATTTTTGCATGAATGACTCGTTATTCGATACATGTATAACGGCCTGATTCACGGTATGTTTGACCGAAAATTACCACTCTATGGGAATATATACTCTCTAAATTTGAATCAGTGAAAATTTCACTAATTGAATCAGTGACTTGGTATTTAACTGCAGAAACAGTGACTTGAACCCTTTTTCACTGGAGTATCAGTGAAGTGCATTTCAGCAGTGATTTTACCACTGCTGAACCAGTGCATAACTTCACTGTTTCGTCAGTGACTTTTGTGACGAACGCTAGGAGCGCCGCGTACGCCGAGTCTTTAACCGCCATGGAGCTGCATACTAACCGTCAAATCGTTCGCGTTCATATGTTGCGTGCTGATTTGGGCGTCGAATCAACCCCGTGAACTATTCAGTAAGAATCATAACGTAAGTACACATGCGGATTTATAAAATTCTTCACAATTTGGCTTATTACTTGCAAAAAATCAATGAATTGTGTGAATATTGCGGTTCATTGTCTTACATTGAATTCCTTATACCTTTGGTAGGTTAGGTTTTTTCACTGCGTCCAGTCTTGGCTCGTTCCGACGAGATGGGAGACGGAGAAGTTTCATCTGCGTTAGGAGTCTGTTTTTTCTTTACTTGCAATAAAGACTCGCGAAACAAAAATGTGTCGGATATACCACATTGTCTTTCCGCCTCGAGAATATCTCCAACCGGATCGAACATATATAAGAACCAATAATTTTCGCTGATTCAATCAGTGAAAATTTGACTATTTGAATCAGTGATTCAAATTCACTGGATAAATCAGTGACTTTTCACTGATTTCCAGTGGTATACTTATAACTGGAGGCATCAGTGACTATTCGCTGATGATCAGTGACTATTCACTGATTCAAATTTAGAGAGTACGCGTGGTAAAAGCCGGTCACCATATCTTGTTGAGTAAATTACCTCACCTTGGTCACACTGGGTCAAAATCACCCCATAATCAACGTTCTGAGAATTGTAAGAGTTTTATTTTCTTTTCAGTCAAACAGTGCCTTCTTCGTGCATAATTGATGCCTTTCTGATCTTTTAACACCATGTTTCCACATTTGGGAATGTTCAAACTATGACCCTGAATTTTTAAGGGTCATTTGGGACGATAAGCTGAACGCGGCAGGCGTTCAAGTATATTGGCTGTGGTCACTGTGACCCCACGTCACCACGGAGGGTCAATAATCAGAGTCATACAGCATCAGGTGTCCTGCGGTTCTTCGATTCGTCCACCAGTCCCTGATTCCTTATTTCTGTTAGATTTGTCAGACGCTGACACGGTATTTGACTGCGAGTGAGACTCAGGATCCTCCCCATCTCCGATGGCTGGCCAATTCAGTCTGGCATCTCCATGCCTCATTTGGCACGGTCAATGGAGTCAAAAGAGGCAGCATAGTTACGGGTCGTTATCCTCAACCGAGCGAATCCCCAACGGACGTGGAGGATCGTTACAGCGTTCCACAGGTTGCCGCGATGACGTTTTATTATTCATTCGGGAAATTTGGTGCCTCGATCGCGACCTTCTCGTTCATTGAATATACCGTCAAGGATGACACTCGGTCCTTGAAATTTCCCGGCTAATTCCCCCGGCGACTCCGTTGTCCAATGTCCTAGTCGGCCATATCGAGTCGAGTATCTTGGTACCGCGGGCATTCAGCTCCCCGTCTCAAACTTCTGAATGGTGGAAAACTCGAAGAATGCTCGTACCTTCGGGTTCAATTTTCTACACGGTCAATAATGACCCTTGTAAACGCTTATAATAGCCGAGTGAAACGTGGATACGTCGGTATAATGTGACAAGTGGTATTTCACCGAAAGTCCACAGGCACCAGTCGATGAAGTAAAGATCGACGGTCTACGGCTCAATTCACGGCCGAAAATACTTCCATTCTTAAAGTCCATCCCTAACCGTGCGGTTCACAAAAATCTCTCAATGAATATTCAAGCAATTTGTCAACGGAAGTCGCGTACCAGAATTTCAGAACGTTACAGAGATTTTCAGCACCATATCCATATTTTATTTTACTGGTAAAAGGTCACGATTTCATACGATTTTCTGCATCAGCAAAAGCTTTTGACTATAGCAGCCATGATTTTTTCCTGTAACCGTATCGCTGCATCGTTCACACACTTTTTTTTCTGGCGAGGACGACTTCCTGGCAGCAGCCGATCGAATGACTCTAATATTTTTCACGTACGGTATTAATTCGGCTCTAACAAACGACCAGTGTCACGACGTCTCGTTGTCATCTCCTAGGACGTGGAGGTTTTCCGCTCGCTCACCATACGGCGATCCGTTACCAATCGACGAACTCTGATGCCGCGTGTCGTATATCCTCGGTAGAAATAAATCTTTGACAATCCCTAATGAGTATTGATGCCCCGGTCCACATCGGAGGCTCGAAGAGTCATCCTGTGACCATCGACTCGATTATTTTCTCGGATCGGTTCGTAGTCGAGGTCGTCGGGGTTCGGGGTGCCGTTGGATCAAGTGGCGAGTTCACAGCGCTTTATAAATTGTATCGACAAAGAGACCATCGTGCGCGGTGTGCGTGTGCACGGAAGGGGAGTAGCAGGCGGAGGCATTGCGACGCAACGTACGAGATGACGGCGGTGAAGTTCAAAGCCTCCGGCATCTATCGAAACCGCCGACCACGAGCGACGAGGAAGCCGGTGAACTTGTCCTTCTTTCTACTTTGCATCAACTTTCAACGTAGGCAGATATACGATTGACTGTGCGAAACGAGAATCTTTTTTTTGATCCCCTGCCCCCCCTCGACAAACGATTCTTTGATACAATTTCGCGTGCCTAGATGCAAGAGGACCGCCTTTTGATGACGCGGAGTCATTAAGCGTCTTTTTGAACCTCCGGTTCTTCCGCTTCTCTTTTCTCTCCTTTTCAATTGGTTACGGGCACGTGATTTGTATGAACGTCGGCAGCCCTAGACCGCGCGATCATCCAGAATCCTTTTTGCCCTACGTTACAGGTCCTTTTTCGTTTACCGCTCGGCGTGTTGTGAGGTTAACGACGAGGGGCGTCGAATGACCCCGGAATCGTTAAAGTAAACTTTAATTGGTCTATGACTGGGCTAACATTGATTGCATTTATGCCGTGTTACTTTCATCTCTAATCTTGGCCAACCTTCACGTACCGCACCGACGAGCGCTTCTACACACTGAGAATTGTTCCTAATTAATATACATGTATACAACACAACCGTTGTGTGTACAAAAAATATCACTTTAATTGACCACAAAGTGGGCTCTTTATGGCCATTCTGCGCAGGATATTTTTCACTGACAAAGAAATTTAGGGCTTTGCCAAAAGTATCCATACCCTTGAAATCTAGACGCTGCTCGCTGTGCGAGGTGTAGTTTCGCGGTAGAACGACTACGAGCTATGCGAGTAGAGACTTAAAATTGTTAAAAGAAGATTATGGGTATCCAAATATCCAAATCCAGAATTTAACGAGGGTAAAATCAGGCACCCGGACCGAAGTGTCGATCACTGGTTCGGTTAAGCTTCTATACATCCCAGTCCAGGCCTTGCGACCCGCCTCGAACCGACAATGGGAGATCCTCCACTGTTCCTCGTGGATTCATTACACTTAACGAGGACTTACCTAAAAAGGATTACTCGATTGCTAAACCATTTCAGATGCATCTTTGGAAAGTAAAAACTGTAAAACTGTAAAACTGCGCCGAAGAGAACAGTCGATAAATAATGAACGATCAACGAGTCTGGGGGCGATAATCCACTAATACCGCAGGTTATAATTACACCGATTCTAGTTACACCCGGTGTAGTCCACCTGCCCTGCAGTCCTCTGGTTCGATCGTCTTCTATAGCACGTGCCAGATTCTCCCCGATTCCCCCTCGTGGGACGGACCCTCGTCGGTGCCGAGGGGCGCAAAGTCCGTCCCGGACACCCTTTGGTGGGTTCTTGCTCGCCCGAGGACACAATCGACTTGTTACTCTGGTCATGCAATTATATTTACATACAGGCACTGGGGGCTAATTACCGCCATTCAGAAATTATGCACCTAACCAATAATTATAACCTAGATCGCGTAAATTCTGTCCAGCGAACTCGTTGATCAATAGCGTCATTTCTAGTCTGTAGAATCGTGTCGAGATGACCAAGAGGTAATTGATTAATCAACGTATATATGGGGTATTGCAGACATTATAGACCAAGATTGAAATCGATTGATGAACTTGGAGGTTTTTGCACCAGGAGTTCTTCAATTATGATTGTAGATAAAGTCATAGAAAGATTGAATCACCACACGATCGGCCGGGTCCCAAAAATCGAGTTAGGCGTTTGTGATATTCATAACAGAAACATGGTTGAAACTAAAGATGTTCCTGTATGAAATTAAAAAAAAATTAAAAAACGGCGATTTGACAGTATCTAAAACTTCATTAGGGTTCTATAACTGCTCTAGGCTGGTGTGTATGAGGTAACGTCGCTCAAAATTTTTGACGTAATTATCTCAACCCGTGTGGCTACGTGTCTCAATCGAATCCTAATCTGGATCTCGGGATCTGGTAATTTAAATAAACCCGAATAACGATACAGGATGATCGATAAGCATAAATTCGCGAGGTACGCGTCGGTCCATCGTCAATTTGGCTCGGGATGCCCTCCAGGTCTCGCGCGATCGCGGATGCGATCGACCGGTAGACTGGAGCATGATGGATGAGGGGGCGGTCAGTTTACCGGAGTCGGACATGATCGCCGACGGACGGGGTGGTCCGTCGTCCCCGAGGCCTCGAGAGTCCTGTTCGGGAGAACACCGCGTCTAGTTCTGGTCTCACGCACGCTCGCGCGTACCCCTGTCACCGGTTGACCGATCAGCTTGTCATACGCGGCGGACAACGACGCGCGGACGCCGCAACGCGGTTCCGACTCTTCGTCTCCGCGCCGCGCGCGGTTCGACCGGTCTGTGTTTTTAACATTTTTTTAAATGAGTCCGTGTCAACCTGCAACAGCCGCCCATGTCACTGAAGATTTTATGCGCGTCGAAGAAAAGTCGCAGGGTGAACTAATTTTGACGGAGTCGAATGAAATTTCGCTCTCTACATGGTCCCTAATTTATCACTGAAAATAATTTTTGTGACATCTTTCAGTGATTTTGTTAAAAATTCATGATCTTTGCAGTTTATATCGTGTATTTGTACCCTAATTATTCTCAATTATCGATCTTATTGTTAGTTATCGAAATTTACAAGAGTATATTGGGTTACAGTTATGAGTACACCGTGAATCTACTGCAAACGCACAGTTTCTTACTAAAAAAAAGTATCTAATTCCTATTTCGCATCAATAATTGATTCTAGAAAACCAAAATGGATAATGTTCAGCCATTTTCCTCTACAACCACTTTGAATTCTGCAATTTTGATATCAAATTCGAGATCAGATACCCAAAAAACCTTGGGATACTAATTTTCATGCAAATCGGATGATTTTTAGCATTCAACATCCTAAATTTCGATTGAAATTTCAAAATCTATCAAATTCAGGCTGGTGATTTCCTCCAGACGTGTACGTGGGTGTATAACACACATTCGTATCAGAGACGGCCCCACGCTGTGCCGTCCGGTCCCTCGATGACTTTCGTAACGAAGATAGCGTACATCGGGTTTTTAAAAAGAAAAACGGTAGCCACTCACTTCGCGGCTACCTTCGGATAGTGCGGCTTAACGAATACATTCATACACACATTTGTATACGTATATACCACTCGGGGTTTGATTGTGAGTTTGGTATAGTTACGTTTATCTGGATGTGTATTGGTATCGGGTCCAGTCGGTGGTTATATCGTTGTTGGATGTTTGCCTCTTCGAGATCACCGCCCGCGTTCAAATATCATTCCGTATACCGTATACCGTGACGTTTGGAATGCTTTTGCGGCGGCTGAAGGCGTCCCGCGGCGAAACTTACTCCCACACGCACATGTTCCATACCGGTGTATGTATCTGACCGTGTAAAGTGCATATCTCTGATTCTCCCCATCCTGCATCTCTGACACAAGACCGCCACTAACTACCGCGTATAAATTGAGCAGCCACGCGCCTTTGCCTGCAGGACCAAATGCCGCCAACTTACCCGACGATTTAGGGGTCGCGGTAGCGAAATTATTGAGCTTACGAGTGTAATCTGCCTTCAAGAATTAATTGGAGGGTCACAAAATCGGGGGTAAAAGAAAACCGAGTGAGGTAAACCACTTTATCATACAATATCACGACCGGCTGATGAAAAACAATCTAAGAAAAATCTAATATCAAGACGCATTATTGATGACTCAAAGAGACCGCGAAGTTTGTCACGCAGCAAGAAAGGGTCCAATCGATCTTCTGTTTATTTCAGCGTTGCGCTAGTTTCTGACCACTGTTATAACCGGTAAGGGGTGTCTTTAATCTGAGAGTAAATCCAGATATTTTATATTCTAACCAGATTTAATTGTTAAAAACCTCCTCTTGGTAACGTTCACTTTGTTGAAACAGACACATTCGACTTGGTCAACATGAATATTTGTTGAATTTGTAGAAACTATGAGATCTCATCTGATAATTATTGGAATGAATCCACTCCAAAAACTAAACTATATAGCTGCAGAAAGCCGAGTGTCAGAAACTAGTGTACAGCAATTATTGAGTGTCAGAAACTAGCAGCTGCACTAGGCTCGAATAAAAGATGATTATTAAACTATTAATTTAATTATAGACTGAAAAGATGATCGTTACTTGCCTAAGAAGTATCAATTGATCCAATGAAACCAATCATTGCCGATTGCACGTTATTTTACCTGATTTACCTCACGGTGATTAAAAAAATGTTTCAAACAAACAAAAAGGTAACTCCATTCGAGTATGAAATTTAAATTAGTCGTCTCGGTTACTCGGAGATCAGTATTTCAATAGGTCGGCATAGCGCAGGTAGGTATGAGAAAAGCTCGACGCGGGGTGCCTCTCCGGGATAGGTATAAAGTACCCCCATATACACCGACGGGGTATACATACACAATATATACCTACCCACACCTTATGTATGAAGACGAGTAGGCTGCCCGTAGAAAGGTGATCTCTCAACACGGGTAGCCAGCTTTTGCCTAGGGGATGACACCGCTGTCGAGGATATATTCTTTGTCGTTTCAAGCCGCAGCCTTTTATGAATCCAGAGAGAGATACAGTCGCGAAGGCCCGAGAAGAGTTTATCCCGGTATTCGAGAAACTGACACAGACTAAAAAAGAAGAAAAGAAAAAAAAATGCATCTTCTTCTTCTTCCAGGATAGAAAATTTTTGCCACCTAGAATAGACTCGGCTGCAACTGCTCTCCGGATTTTTAACGTCCGCCGTGATCGTCGCGCCAGATAGAAGACCGAGTCCGTCTATAAGCTGGCTAGGAATGCGACCACCGTCTTCTCTGAGACACACCACGGGATTCGGGTGACGGGATATGATGAGACGACCGCGATCGCGGGTAAGACAGACATTTCCACGGCACGCGGGGTCGCGGTATCCCTTTGTCAGCTTCATCCTAGGCGCCCACCGTCGTCGAGGTTCCTATCTACACTCTGTAACTAGTCTTACTCTAATCTCACAGAAGATATACTCTCACAATTTCTGAATTCAAGACGAAAGGACGACAAAAAAGAAAAAAAATGAAGAACGTAAAGAATGAAAAGGAGGAAAGCAATCAGGCATATCGAAGCTTTGGCGTATTGTGACAGACGCTGAATATTTCAAGACTCATACAGCGCCGGGAGTGATAGAAGCAAAAGATGCGGCAAACCGTTTCGAAATCCGTGCTATAATCCTGGCAAATTGTGTCGGCAAACACGTTCATTGTTGTAACAGGGAATTTGAAATTTACGTCACACCGCCCTTTCTGAAAAGTAATGTACACCCGAGGCGTATTATAATACGCGACATCGCGTCTCTTTGGAAGCGCGGGTCCTTTGGTCATATTGTTTGCTATTGAACGTTGAACGACGAACGAATCCGTGCCGAATAACCTGTGTAGTACTTACGTGTCGTTGGAAATCTGCACGCTGCAGAGATACACTCCGGCACCGCAATCTCTTCTTAAGCGCGTTATTCGAAGCGCCAACGCAAGCGAAAGCGGTGTCGTTGCTTCTTAGGCGGGGGATTAGGCCCGTTGCCTCCCTCACCGAATTTAGCTCTTCTTTGCCTCACAGTTTTCCCTCCCCATTGCTTTTGCTTTTACTTCTGCCGGCGATGCCAGTCCCTCGAGCTGTGAGGAAAAACTCTCCCTCTCTCTGTAAAGCATTATACCCGCAGAGCTATTTGCTTTCGGGAAAAAGGTGCCGTTTTCAGCTCGGACGCCATCCTGGTCACGGTACAGTACGTACCGCAGGCTTATACTCCGTTACAATACCTCCAATTTGTCCGATGATAGAACGATAATGAACGTCTCACCTGAAATTCTTGTCCACAATGACAGACTGACAAATAATACAATCGAGTATGTGGCGACGATCCACATGATGGACTTCGTGGTCACTGAATCGATGCTTGCGATGCTTCTACTACTTCATCGGTGGCATTTATTCACCTCTTCAAGAATGCTAAAAGACTGAAGGTCTTCGATGTCGAGAAGCTTTCCTCAGAAAATGGACTTCGCAAAGTATATGTGAACAGTTCACATCACGATGGTCACTGCAGATCAATGTTTCAACTACTTCTGTGGCATTCATTAATCCACTGTTTCCAGAAATCCGAAGTTTTCAGTGATAGAAGCTGTGTTTTCTGAAGATTAGTGACACAATCAAGTGATAAATTGAATTGCATCCACATCCTGATGGTCATACTGAACGACTGTTTTCACTAGTTTTGTGTCACATACATATTATGTTCACTAACTTTTTCAAGAATGTTGTGTCTGAATTAGTAGCTTCTGCGAATATGAACATTGGACATCATGGCGACTGAATTAATCGATGCACCTACCTAACACTACCTTCCTGGTCTTCGTATACTTTTTTATAAGGAGCTGATGTCGAAGATCTGTGTTTTGGGTAGCCACAAACACGGATGTGAGCTCCGATCATTTTTTCACAGGGGTTGTGTGATCGGAGTGGCTATAAGTTGAGGGATAGGTAATAATACCGGGAATCTAAATGACCCAGAGACCCCATGGAAGGCCTGAGAGTAGGATAAAGACCGATACCAACGAGCACTCCGTGTGCCACCTGGACGAGCTGGATGCTTATATACGGGGGGAGTGATCATTCGAGAGCGGCGACCCGCGAAATACGACCGCTTCGGTCCTGTTAGGTTAGGTTAGGTTAGGGTTAGGGCTAGGGCTGGGTTAGCAGACTTTCGAGTTTCGTTAACCAGGGAACGAGGGTAGGAGGGTAGGGCAAGGTACTATCTTAGGTGTAAGTCCTGCATAGAAGAGACATAATGAGTCCTTCGTCCCGTTTCGACTCCTCCCATCCATATTTCAGCACAGCTGACAACGCGAGCGGCGGCCATTGTGGTCAACTTCGAAACTACAACCTTGAATTTCTTTTTTGCGATTAGAATAGAACAAGTATGAAGCTGCGGTATGATTTCTGAAAGACAAGAAAAGAAAACCTTGTAGTCTTCGCATCACCGAAAAGAAAATGAAAAAAATGAAGAAAATCGTTTATAAAGCCGCGCGCGTTCTCTCACGCGATCCGCGCACCCCCAGAGATCGTTGATCGTGAAAGGAAAAGGAGGGAGTGCAGAATATAATGTGCGTTTAATCCACGGTCTGGGATAAGAGGGGCGATTGCGGTACGTACCTACTGCAATCCACTGGTTGCGGCATTGATCAGAGGCGGTACTAGGCGTCCCTCGAGTCTTTTTTCCACCACTTTTTGCCGCTTTTTCTTTTTCTTTTTTTCTTTCCTTCTTGCTTTCAACCATGCAAGGTATAGGCCGCATCCCGATAGAGGAGGCATTTACGTAGCTGTCTATAGAATATATACATAATGTTATAGTGGTACCACAGGGATGAAAATCTCTCCATTGAAATTATTACTACAACAAGAATATAACAACAACAAAAAGAGTATACGTATAAAGAATGCGGAATAATGGACACAAAAAGAAACCGCCTTTGACGGTCTCATGCAGCGCCCTCATCATAGATGGCGGCACGTCAGTGTTCTATGGATAATGCCTGTTTCTAGTCATACCGCTACGTCCTTGACAATGTACACGTAGTTATATAAACTGCTTTCGTACCGGGGTGCGAGCTATTTACGCATCGTTGCCAATTTCGAAACTTACATGCCTCGTATTATACCTATGCAGTCGTTGTAGGGATTGCCGAGGGGGAAGAACGGGGCTGTATTAACGCAGCGCAATTATACTTCTCTCATAATTATATATGAAGAGGGAATAAAAACGCGGCGTTTATCCTCATGGATATTGTGTAGCAATATGAACGTCTTTTGAAGTAAAACTGACTAAAAGGTCGTAAACGGATCCGGCTGGGATCAGAGACCGTGCCGAGATGATCGTCGGATGTTTTCAATTACATTGCGTCTCTCTTTCGGTGTCTGATTACACCGAGATGTCGGGTAGGGGTTTTGCTAGCGCCGTTGTGACGATGCACTTGCCTCTTGCGCGTCTGTCCCAAACCCGTCAAAGCAACGGACCGTCAAGATAGAGTCTGAAACCAGGAAATAATACCGTGTAGTAAATTAAACTCGGCACCCTTTCAGAGGACCGAGTTAATCGTCAATAATTGGGATTTTTCACACATTTCTTTTATCTCATACATCATTAGTTTGCAAAAAAATAATTAGGTCATATTTTTTCTTTTCTCAATTGGAACAAAATTGAAGGAAATACAACGGATCGAAAATTACTACGTTGTGACGTCATAAACGGTGGAATTCAATTACCTGTAACTTTTGTGATTATGATTTTTAACGAAAACGAAAAAACAGGATCTCATTATTTCGAGCTACTCTGAATTGTGAAAACCGAGGAAAAAAAAATCGATGCAAAATCCAAATTATGTGCACCGGGTATTTACTCAAAAAAGATTCCGAAGATCGTCGTGTATGAAATCGAGTCTGTAATAATCCCCGTGAAGTTCGATTTAACCGAAAAGAAACTTGTAATTAATCCAGTCGGGTATCGTGTCGCTAATCCCTCGACTTCTTCAATCAAACAAAAAAGACAAAATAATCGATCATCACAAAGTGATATTCGAATCACAACTGGATTCGATGAATTTAAACCTGTGTACTGACAGAGGTGATCAAATTTGAACACTGTTGAAATTGAATAGTTATATCTAAGTGATGCCTCTATTCAACAAGATAATCGGAACATTAATTTCTCTTCTAATTTGAAAGTCACATAATTAGATATGAGAACTAGGAGATAGTATTAAGTGTATAAGATTCGAAAGCGCTTCAAGTCGGACTGAAAAATGACGTCATAGCGAGGCGCGAAATTTGAAAATTTGAAACATTAATTGAATCGAAGCGATTTATCGATATTCAATGATTCTTAGCTACTTTTCGGTCACTCAAGTTATAGTTGTTTTGAATATAATAAAAAAGAAATTCGTTACCATCAACCTAATTTACAGAAGCGATTTCTATACCACGCGGGTGGGTCGCGCCTTCTGACACTACCAGGAACCGGAATTAATGTGACGTCAAATTTTGATAACTATAAGTATATATTAAAAGTAGAGCTGCGGTATTAAGAGGTGAGTGTCTGTGAATGTAGCTGCAGCCTCGGAGTTTCGTATTATATATATTATACCTTATATACATTTATATATGTATATGTATAGGTATATATAGTTGTAACCCGAATCTAGTAGGATCAACGAGTGAAATAAATAAATGAGAAATGTCACTCAAACGTCGAGATGTAATTAGGTGCACATCTATCTATCGGATCCTGGTCAGTTCTAATCTGGTTATCTTAGGATCAGTTTACCCAAGATCTTCAGACCCCGCGGTGCGAGGAGCTGACCGAGTCCTGTGCAGTAGTACTATACCCTATAGTACGGTTCCGAAACCGCGCGCCTCCGAAACCCACTAATCGCTACCGCTAGACCAGCTGGGGTTTACCTGTAGCTGATTATACACCCGGAAACCACCGCTGTCCTCGAACAATTATATGGTCTTAATTTTCTTTTGTTTTTTCGGCTCAACAAAGTCTCTCAAGAAACTCAAAAAGTGACGGTCGTGACGTTTATTCCAAATTCAAACCTCATAAAGTTGATGTAATCTACTTTTTCTTCGATTTAGAAGCTGAAAAAGTGACTGCAATTACTTTTTTCCGAATTAAAACTTCAAATAGAATTTTGAAGTACTTTTTTTGCAATGTCGAAACTCCAAATGTAACTGTAATGACTTTTTTTTCCAAATTCAAACCCCAAATGTAATTGTAACGAATTTTTCTTCAAATTCAAACTTCAAAAAGTAACTGTAATTCCTCTTTTTCCAAATTCGAACCTCAAAAGGTGAATGTAATGACTTTTTTTCCAAATTCAAACCCCAAACGTAACTGTCATGACTTTTTTTTCAAATGAAAACTTCGAAAAGTAACTGTAATGGCGTTTTTTACAAATCATGATCTCGAAAAGTGACTGTAATGACGTTTATCTCCAAATCCAGACCTCAAATATGGATGTAATGAATTTTTCTTCAAATTCAAACCCCGAAAAGCAACTGCAATGACTATTTTTACCAAACTGAAATCTCAAAAAGTGACTGTGATGACTTTTATTTTCTAAATTGAAATTTCGAAAAGTAACTGCAATGAATTTCTCTCCAAATTCAAATCTCAAAAAGTGACTGTTATGACTTTTTCAATCCAAATTCCACCGCTCTAATTATCCATGAATATAGTCCGCATGTAGAAATAAACTTTGAATTATGGAAAACTATCCAGGGCCCTACTAGGGCCCTCCTAGAAACGTCAGTCTCACCCCGATTCGGATAAAACGTGACGTTTCGCGGGCCCCGGATAATTTTCCCCGATTCAAAGTCAATTTCTACATGAGATAGTTTGCTCCAGAGGTGTTGGGTTCACCCGGCTGTTCCTGGTTGATCACGAGGAGGAATTGGGTCGTGTCTAAAACGCGCGGGCGTGCGTAACACGCATTATACGCGGGTTGCAGTCCGGGTATATACGCAGATAGTGGCTAATGGTGTTGTCACATCGATGATTGACAGCGCACTTCGATACTTTGCGCAGCTTATAACCATAACGCGTTGGTGCAGGACAAACGATAATGCCTAATGGCTTTTTGAATTGACCACTAAGAACTCTACGACAATGCGGTACATAACTGTATACAACCCACCAGTTTCTATTACCGCCCGTGAACTCTCGGCTCTGATAAAGACATTCGAGACTCCTATGTCACCTACACTAGCTGGTACAGCTCTACCATCCCGAGCAGAAATTAAACGCCTGTTTCGAACCTCAGTTATGAACTATTTTTCTATAGAAATTTAGATCCCCTTTAGAGTATAAAATTTGTAGATATCGGACAAAATGCAGCATTTTATAGGGATCTCGAGGGGTGAACCACTCCGAAAAATGGCGTACACCGGACTTCAAGACTTCAAAGACTTCACGGGACTTCAGGGACTTCATGGGACTTCAGGGACTTCACGGGACTTCAAGGACTTCAAGGACTTCATGGGACTTCACGGGACTTCAAGGGACTTCACGGGACTTCACGGGACTTCACGGGACTTCATGGGACTTCATGGGACTTCAGGGACTTCACGGGAGTTCAGGGACTTTACGGACCACGGGACTTCAAGGGACTTCAAGGACTTCAAGGGACTTCACGAGACTTCACGGGACTTCATGGGACTTCACGGGACTTCATGGGACTTCATGGGACTTCAGGGACTTCAGGGACTTCAAGGACTTCACGGGACTTCAAGGGAGTTCACGAGACTTCACGGGACTTCACGGGACTTCATGGGACTTCACGGGACTTCATGGGACTTCATGGGACTTCAGGGACTTCACGGGACTTCAGGGACTTCAAGGACTTCACGGGACTTCACGAGAGTTCACGGGACTTCACAGGACTTCAAGGGACTTCACGGGACTTCATGGGACTTCACGGGACTTCATGGGACTTCATGGGACTTCAAGGACTTCACGGGACTTCAAGGACTTCACGGGACTTCTGGGACTTCACACACTGTTGTACACCGGACTTCAAGAGTGGTTCACCCCTCGAGGGATCTTAATTCGGATGCCATTCGCATAGAAACGCACAAGTTAGCACCACATTTCACCCTAAAATGCTACATTTTGCCCGATATCTACGAATTTTTGGAAGAAGTAAAATAGTTGAAGAAATAGAAAATTTGAGTGAACTCATTTTTTTTTTAGAACAGAAATTTTTCCTATTTGCTTTCAGACTTTTCTGAACCAATCTAATTATCTAGAAGCTCGTTTCTCGATTCTTGGCAACTTCAGACTGTTCAGTCGTCAAGGATTCACCCTGTATGTTGAATTGAAGAAGTAAAGAGTTGAAGAAAGAGAAAAATGTCCCATTTTGTAGATATAGAAGAATAATGTTTACATATGAAATCCTATATACATAACAGCCAATTTTTTTCATATATTTGCAAATCGGCATGAAAATAAGGAGGCTAAAAATCGAATAATTAGACGCGTCTATAATTTGCCAACAATTTTATGTTTTTCGCACGTTAATTATAACAAATATATAACTTTTCTTCAACAATTTCATGCATAAAAAAATTATGCACGTAATACAATCGAAACTTTGGGTCATAGAAAATCTATTCAAATTCGTATACACGTCTTTCTTTTTGATTTTAAATTTTATTCAATAAAAGTTTGTAGATAAAAAAGGATAAAATCGGAAAAACATCGAGAAAAAAAAGTTAATAAATTATCGAGTAGATATTTTATTGTATAATGGAAGTCAAAATCTTTTTCTGTGTATTTCAAAAGATAACCTATCGTCTCGAACTATAATAATCAGAACTAAAGATCGAACACATTTTGTTCACTACATTTATCTAGAGCATCTGATATCAGGGCCGTGAAAAACACAATAAAACTAATTATTCCCACACTGTTAATGAACAATTGAAAAATGCAACATGGAATATAATCTTTCAGTCCAGGTATAATTATTCACCGTCCATGGATCGTCGTTAACAAATCTCAAAGTCGAAGTTTATGTCATCCCTCAAATATTATCAATCTGTACTAGAAAAAAAAAAAATTGGATCACAACCGTTGAAGAATATGAATAAAAAAATCTTCCAGGAAATCAAATGATTTTTTTTTTGTTTAAAGTCGATTTGAACAATTTCAACTGTATTAATTATCGTCGAATTTCCAAATACTGTGTTAAAAGAAACATAAATTCTTCTTCTACGTACAAAAAAAAATATCGCAATTAAATCACTCGATAAAATGACAAAAATCAGTTTCGACTCACCTGAATAAAATCGTCCGACGGTGTCGAGTGTGTTAAGGGTTCTCGGTTGGGCGTCGCGGCGCCCTCGCGATATCGTGGTAGAGTGTATCCGTCGTCGCGACGCCGAGCGTCGCTCCGTGCTTCGTCGTTAAAAAGAGAAGAATCTAAAAAAAGAAAAGGATATAAAAAAAAAACAAAAAAAACACGACCCCCCCCTCGTCGTTATCGCGTTTCGGCGCAATCGCGTCGGCGTCGTCGTACAAAGTCTACTACGAAATCGAAACAATGGCGTCGCGGTTTCGCCAACCGCTCCGTCGGGTTTGAAACTCCTATCCGATGCACGCCTACCCGAAAAAGGGGCGCCGCCCCGCACCTGCTCAACACACGTAACGAAAGAGCCACGCGTTCGGAAACCGGGTTGACGCGCGTGCTCACGTTACGCAACCCCGTCGACGTGGGGGAAGGAATCCTGAAACCGACGTTGACCACGCCCCCCGACTCCGCCCCCCCCCGACGAGAAATCATCGACGGAGCGAGATTATCAGGGCCAAGGGACACCGGGGGCCACGGGTCTGATCTTCACCCAGGGGTGGGGGACGTTTCGGAAACAGTTGGACGCGGAGGATCGGCCGTCCGCAGGAAGGCAGACTCCAGCGGTCAATCGGGCGCCGCGCACCACAGAGCAACGCGCGTCACTACGCTCCGTTAACGTTTTGCACGTGCTCGGAGGGACCCGCGGGGTCGATCAGGTGGATTAATAATATAATATAAAGTAATAAACAATTTCGGTAAGGGTCGAGGGACGGCTCCACCGTACTTCCGGCTTCCGGCTTCTCTGCATATTTCGGTAGACGAGGAACCCCCGCGATTTATGAATAAAGTGCGCGATATTTGGTGTGAATATCCCCCTTATCTTCCTCGATACGATCCAGTGTTACAACAAGTGTGTCGTGATAATAATATCCGTGATCTCCGGGCACTCTGATTACACTGTTGTGATATAATCGAACGTGGGACCCGCTGTACAGGCTTCGTAGCATTACTGTGATTCTTTGCTGGTTATAGTACCGGCTTTACAACGGCAATTCTCGATTCGGTATGTTCAACTTTACTATATATTCATAAACTCTAATCAGATCGTTTAACATCATCTTCACTCCACTCGAGTAGAAGTTTACTTCCAAATGGGGAAAACTAGTCGGGGCCCTGCTATAGCCCTCCTAGGAACTCCAGGATCACCCTAAATCGGATAAGCTACGTGAAGTTTACCCCCTGGGGTAGTTTTCCCCATTTCCGTAACGTTTTTCCGATTTAGGACAATTCTGACGATTCTGGTCGGGCCCTAGCAGGGCCCCGGACAGTTTTCCCTATTTCCGTCAAGTTTTTTTCCGATTTGGGGCAAGCCTGACGATTTTGGTCCGGTTGTTTCCGGTTAAAAGTCCATTTCTACGTGGTTTAGTCACTTGGAACACGTGCGTTCGAATAGTGCACCGATCACTTTCACTCTACACTGATTTCAGTATAATTTTAAGAAAAGAAACATTGAAATCGCGTTTCAATTTTTATTTCCCCAAATATTTACGGTATGGAAAAAATTCTCATATTTGTATGAAAATTTCTAGTGCAGTAGAAGCAAAAAAATTGCGTGTTTGCTGTACTAATACGATGATACCATGATTCAGTCTATCTTTCAAATAGTTCAGAACCGCAATCCAACTGTCTGAAAACTCATCTTCTCGTTTATATCGAACTTCAGACTGGATCATAATTGTTGATTGTATCATAGAAAGCGATTTTTGCAACTCTTGAAACACACATTTAGATACACATCTACATCTGAATTGTCTAGACGTATTATTTGTTCGAAAAAACCTGAGACATTGGAAGTGGTTGAAATTTGAATGAAAATTTAACTGTTCAAATGAGGATAGTTGATGTATGTACAATGACAAGAGGTTTGCCTGCATTGTTTCACCGTGGATCAAAATTGTTTGAATTACATAGTTCATTGACTGCTCGGTACAAGAGCTCTTTGGTGTAATTGATTGGTTCTGGGTTATAGTTGGCCGCGTAAATCTCTTGTATATGCGTTTGTAATCTCTGAAAGCTGGGGATTTCTCCCTTCTGCAGCTAGATGACTGTATAGGAAATGGTAGTACGTGCAGCATTGTGGATCATCCGCTCGAGCGACGATCCACACTATAGTGTTTCGATTCGTCGAGTACCCGCGGAGCGGTGCGACAGTTGGTCGTGTAATTGCGAATATGCGAAACGCTATAAGCTCACGAAAATTATCGAATTTCATTCGTTTCATTAGAGAATTATTCATCCAGACCACAGATACGGACTTTTTCTCCTAACAAACAGCCTCGATGATCGATCGTTCTACTACCGATCGCGACGGATAGGGAAACACTCCAAATTGGTGTCCCTGCGCTTTGTGTACTATTTTATGATTCTTCGCCCTTCGATCTCCCCTCTGATCGATCCTCGACGATATAAATAAGGCAAAGAGTAGTTTTGGAATTTTTTATAGCGGATAAGATCTCGATCCTATCATGTACGATCTTGAAAGGAAGAAAGATTGCGAAAGACGATTAGCAAGATGTACTAACGCAGAGCTTTTAACACCGATTCACACTGCTAAAATTTTTATTAACGTTTTTTTTTTCGCTTGGCGCGTATTGTTCAATCTAAACTTGAACCGAGTTCGTATCAAGTAGATCAGGTCAAATTATTTCATCAACTAATTTCCCAAGTGTGACAAAATTAGAACGTGGAGATTGAGTCTGTTTAAAAATCTAATTCGACTGATTCGTTGGCGACACGTATAAGATCGATGGGATATTCAAATCCGCGTTAGATCGAAATACATCACAACGTGTTCGGGTGTTGCCTAAACCCAAAAGGTTGTGAAAGTAGGTATAAACCTCATATTCGTGCATAATTCCCTCGGCATCGATCTCTAATCGCAGTCTCCATAAAATTGATCATAACTTTTGACACTATGTCATCGAATCGTCGAGGGCATAGAGAGCGACGCTAGCGAGTTAGTCCACACATATTCGAGTACGTGCTCCAACGAGTGTTGACGTGTTACGTAGCAGTCACTCACTCAATCACGCTTCGCTTAATCAATTCCTCGCATATTTACTGTATTCTATACATCTTCAACGCCTTCATCGTTATCCGTGTGGAAATTGACTCTTAACCGGGGAAAACTGTCCAGGGCCCGACTGGGGCCCGACTAGAAATTGTAGACGTTGATTTTCAATCGGGAAAGATCAGCAACGTCGTCTGACGTGTCTAGAAGGGCCCTGAACAGTTTTTCCCGATAGACAGTCAATTCTACAGTTTCTGCAGGGCTCTAGCGGGGCTCTAGATAGTTTTCCCCATTTGAAAGACAACTTCTACTGTTTGAAACGGGGAAAACTATCCAGGGCCCCACTAGAAATCTACTTTCAGTTGGAAAAAAGCAGAAACGTCATCTGACGTGTCTAGAAGGGCCCTGAATAGTTTTTCCCGATAGACAGTCAATTCTACAGTTTTTAGCAGACCCTAGCGGGGCTCTAGATAGTTTTCCCCATTTGAAAGTGAACTTCTATTGTTCTAACTGGGAAAAACTATCCGAGGCCCCACTGGGGCCGCACTAAAAATTGACTTTCAATTGGGAAAAATCAGAAACGTCGTCTGACGTGT
>JAFFZH010014242.1:0-11191 GCA_018420115.1 Euura saliciscinereae
GGTCCAAATTCAGCCAAAACGCACGATATAAAAAATCTGACACGATTGAGTTGTTTGGGATAGTAGAATGAGCGCGTATCTCAAATTTCATCCAAAAATATTCAAAATTGTAGGAATTATTCCTAAAACTTCGCGAAATAATAACTCCTACAATTTTGAATATTTTTTGCTGGAATTTGCTGTGGCTGCTCAGCGTACAAAAACGCATCAGCCAAAAAATCTGGCATCATTTGTGACCAATACTTCTTGCAGTTCCCTCAAAATCAAAATTTTATCGATCCGTTGACAAAGATCTAACTTCCCCGTACGCATAAAGTGATTTTTAATGATTTTCCCGCGCCCTGCGCGTCTGGTCAAGACGAGTTACATCCTCATCGAGAGTGTTTGTATACGTATAGCCTCAGACTTTCGGTTATTTAAATATTAAATTAAGCCCAGATTTATCGATTATAATCGATTGAAATATCGATAGACTGTACAGGGCTTGGCTATAACCCCGGGTATGGTATTGGGACCCACGGAATAGCGCTGAGTTGTGATTACATTGTTGGCCCTGAATAGAGCTGTCTGCAAGAGGCATTGTGTGCCCGGAGAAACGCCTGTGTAGACTTTATTAGTTCATATAATACCGGTGTATGATCTTGTCCTCGCGTACACAGTATAATGCAATCGCCTATTGTGATCGCAGTCGAGTTACCATCGGAGGACGGAGCGCGAGCGCGAGCCACTTACACACCGTGATCGTGTTCACGGGGACTTTATCACCTCGCCTTCGCGCCGTTTTGCTAATTAGACACAATTCTTTGGATCTTTTTTTTCTCTTTATTCCTACATTCTCACTTAAATCCCAGGTCCGTCAGACGCTCTCGTCCTCAAATCGAGTTAAAGAGGTGCAGGCCAGGTGAGGACGAGGGACAAACACTGAAGGTTGTCGAGGACCAGCACGTGCTCGAGAAAATGCTTTCAGCTTAAAATCTTTTACAGCGTTAAAGACTTGTTCAAATAGACCAACCACACCGTGTAGTGTGAGCAAGTGTTAAGTTTTATGGAAATCATAAAGCGAGAGAACGCGGCCTTCCACCGCGAGCACGCTTTGCGTTGGCGGAATGCAAATTTTACACTTTGTTTTTTTCACTTCCATGTCTATGACATGACGGCTCGATATGAATTCGATAAATAGATATAATTGCCTCACCTACTGGGCAAGCTGGAACTAGGGCAGAAAAACTCATCGAGTGCGGTGAAAAAAAAAACAAAAAACTGACCCAGTTTAGTTTTTGCCTCAAAGTGGGTAACTGCGTGTCACGCATGTCGCAATACGAAACGTGACCATAGGGAACCTAAAAAGTTGAACGATTTCATCGGCTGTTTATGGTATCAGGAAATGGTCCATCCGGGTTGAAGTGAGATCGTCTAACTGGACAAATATCGTCGTGATATTTGTACAGTATTTACAGACTCGTAGGAGTTTCTTTTTTCCGTTTGTTTATTTGTCGGGATTCCAAACTCCAAGATCCAGGTGGTTACGTCGAAACGTACGAAAGACACCTTTTGTCGATATATTATTCGGTGTGTCGAGACAGCTAATTATTGACTTTATTTCGCACCACTGATCGATTCTTCGCCCCGTCAAGACTGCATTCGAATCGGTTTGCCCACGCTCAAAGACATTTGTCTTCGAAGTAGATAAAAGTTTGTAACTCACCTCGCGCGCGGAGACGTTGAAAAAAAGAAATATTCCACATATTCTATACCTTCATGAATTCGGTTTTATATACCAAACCTTCTCTCTCTCTCTCTCTCTCTCTGAGGAAAGGAAACGTTACGGGACAGAATCGTTACTCACGTTCTCTTGACACGCAACTTATAGTAGGTGCGGGGCTGATTTACACGATGATATTTGCGCAAGTACCTACGTGCGTGCACTTATTGTCTTCCTTCCACTATTCTCGGAATACTAAGGTCTCAACTATCTCAGAATCATATTTCGACGTAAAAAGAGAGACGGGGAAGCTCGAAGATTCAACTTTTTGATGGGGACTTTTCAAAGAACATTCATTTTCTTGATCTTCACATGAGCAGATCAAAAAGATCAGAAACTAATCAACGTTCAACGTTCTTTTCTTCAAGGACTGTGAGGATCTGGTAAAAGCTCGGTCTAAGGACTCGAGTCTGTATAATTCCAGAAATTTGTTAGTGTCTTGTAAAAGAGGATCGAAGTTAACGGCGAGACATTTAAATCACCAAACACCCACGACACATGGGACGTGGTGGAATTGAACGAACACGCATCGCGCATATGAGGATATCGAAGAGCACCAACGCAATTGCACCCTCTCGGTTTAAACTCGATTTCCGTCTTCTCCTAGTGGGCAGAAATGATGAAATGCTTCTGCAGACGCATTTTTGATACGATAATAAGAACGTTTTCCAGTATCTCGAGGACGGAATATCGACGATTGGTTACTTTTTGATTCTCAGGACCCCCCAAGGATGCTGGGATCCGGAGGAACGTCATCCTCCTACTCGTTGAACGGTGCGTGGGCGAGGGCGCGGTTCTTGTCTCGACGAAATAAACAAACAATGGTTGCTTGTCATACGGGCATCCCACACGTGCTAAACCACGGACAGTGGTAACAGTGGATAAGAGAAGAGAAGAGAAGAGAATCTGAAGTGAGCTGGCCTGCCGAGTCTGCGGTGCGAGTTGAGTTTGTACCCAACTCGTAGCTCGTAGGTCGTAGCTAGCCCACCAGGCAACGACAACTACTATACAACGGAGGTAACCACCCGCGGTTCCAGACCTCATAAATCCATATGTAGAAATTGTTAAAGGCTTATGCACAGTGATTTGTAGCCATTAACGTGTGGCGGGTATGACTCGGTCTGGATACGACACAAAACCGCGCAACCTGTCCGTAACGTCTTATACCTATCATCGAAACTCAGACGCGGTTAATGATCAACGACTATATATATACACACACGCCGACTAAACGTCCTTGACTACGGTAACATCCGGTCCTCAAGAATCGTAGTAACAATAAAAAAAAATAGTGTTTTTCATCATAATTTTAGAAGAACTTTCAATATTACAGATAAGCAGAAGCTGAAGAAGAGGTCGATTTTGAAACGTAAGTGAAATTAGATGGCTTCCATCGATTTTTTGAATTTTAGTTTTACAAAAAAGAAGAATGAACGAGGAGCTATTTGTTCCCTGAAACTTTTAGTGTGCAGTGATTTCATTCATGACCGAAATGACACTGGAAATCATACGCAAAATCTGCGATATGATAATTCATGTGTCATTTCGGACGATTTGAGAGTGATTTCGAACGATTTTAGTGATTCTGGTTGATTACAGCTGATTTCGATGCTGCTTATTTGCGTGATTTCAACTGATTTCCGCAGTAAATAAGCCTCCTGAGAACGAAGCTTAAGTTTCACTTTCTTTTTTTTTCTATCGTTACAGCAACATTTGGAAAAATCTCTTCCTTTTCAAAATAATTTATTGTGTCATTGATAAAATATGAAGATTTCGCGATTCTCCAAGAGCGAAATCAAAGCTTAATTCTTCTACTTTGAGGCAAGAAGAAAAAAAAACGTTTTTGAATATCGACGATCGACGCGTTCGTATTTGATTAACTTTTGAAAATATTTCGTTTCAACTTGTCTTTTTTATACAAGCCCGGTACTCACCGGACTACAAACTGAAGAATTCTCAACTAGTTATGGAGTTTGGTTCATCAAGATATAGATCAGTTTCTATGAATTAACATCCAGCAAATAACTGTGAAGCGATATGGAACGATAAGAAACCGAAACCTGACAAAACAAAAAAAAAGGTAGAAAAAAGAATAGGAAATGTCCATCGCTATCAAATGGTGTGGAAAATTTTTTCTGTCATATCTGCAGGTGAGATCAATTTTTTATTTTCTCTAACTAAAAAGTCTCCTCAGTTTCGCAATGAGTGTACAAACTATATCGTTCCTCGTATACGATCTAATCTCGCAAGTTCTGTTCATTACAGAATTAATTTTCCTCCACCTCGTCGCGCGGCGTGGTTCATGTCTTGATAAAGAGAACAAAAAATGAGAAACGAAAAAAGAAAGAAAAAAAAAACGCATCCTCTCGATCATCCGAGCATAAAAGTGTTACAAAACCATGTTGTATAAAAGTGAGGCCAGAGGACGTGCGGCGTATTACATCTGTCAAATAAAGAATCATATCGGGATGAATTCCAGTCCAAACACGGAGCCGACGCTAACGAAACGTCGTATTATATAAGTCATAGTTCCACCGTGATTTCGAATCGTGGATTGTCCGTGTGGATAGGATCGCCCACGCCTCGGACGAGCTCCTCGCGATCATAATGGATGGGATCGTATCTGTATTTGTCTCTCGACTGGATATCGCGGAGATTAGAGAACCACTTCGCTCCAACCTCCGGATGATTACAGTTAGCCTTTGTGAAACAACCGGCATCCTATTATACCTCTAGCTCTCGGAGAAAGACGGACTAGACTTCGTCCTGTAAACTCGCGGCTACTACCCGGCTCGGACCACGCCCCGGTATCACTGTGACATGCCAGATTATCGCAGCCACGGGGGGTCCACGGAACACCGAGAAGCGATCATCTTCACTTCTTCAAGAAGTCCGCGTGTGGTATTCGATATATCGGTTTTTTTCCCTTGGTTTTACGCCATTCAGAAAGTTTCTTCATTTGTTTCTCTTAATTGGACATTTTATGTCCTTTAATTAAGGTAAGCTTGATTGTTTTGATGAGAAAAATTTTCTTGTCATTGCCGGGATTCGAACCCGGGCCTCCCGCTTGCTATTCTGGAACTTGGACCGCGAGACCACGATGCTCGTCCGGATATCCTTCTCCTTACAGACTTTATTAGTGCTGATATTGAAATTGGGAGAAATCTCGCGTTCGGGATGAACTATTTTTTAGCAACCACAATAAAAATCGTGTCCTTGAGGGCGTTGATGAAGATCGCAGTGATTTGAGGTCGATAAACTGTATGATGATCGATCATCAATCACATACGATTTTTGTTTGAAGCTAAACCTCATATATCAATTATTACTGGAGTCTTTTGACACCACGAATCACTTTGGGTGTACAAAAAAAAAAGTGGCTGAATTTAATCTATTAATTCATGCAACGATAAAAGATGGTGTCGTTAGAATTTGTAGAAACAACAAAACATCAGCTTCAGCTGACATCTGATTCTAACTAAACGAGCGATAGTGGTGCGTCGTTTTTACCGTTTAAAAGAGTAATAAATTCGTATGCTAACGAAGAATAATGTAAAGCTGGTTTCGTGGTTTCGAAATTAAGATTCTACCGTGTGGGCAAAACGAGCGACGAAACAGTGGTCATGTCGTTTTAAACGCGATTGAGCTTTGAGGAGCATGAAACGATTTGAATTCTTTTTAGGTCCAAATTCGAGGGTCGCGTGTCGGTCGATGATTATTCACTCGCTATTACCACGTTACATCCGTAAGTATGAATCGACACGTGATCGCACAGGGCGTATATACGCACATTTTGTAATGCACTGTATATCATAAGCGCGAGTATACGGAACAGCACGACGCGACGCAGGGCATACGCCTTTTGAATAGTAGTGAATTCCGCTCCAGCTGGTGTAAAATATCGCTCTCGATGCAGCCGCAAGCTCCACTTAATCTCCGTTAATTACGTGGCCAGATAGTCGTCCGTATTCTTGCGGACCAATAATTAATGAGTAATTGATTTCGCACACGCTATAACGATACCGCAACGACCTATCCGTGCAAATCTATCACCTCTATCTGCATCTTCGCAAGAACAGGTGGTGCATTACCGATGCGAGAATTACATCGAAACTTCTGGGGTCATGTTTAAGGGGACCAGTGCTGCGCGATTCAACAAATTACACATCGAAAAATTGACTTTCTTTCAAAATCACTTGTAAGGTTTCAGACACACGGTTGATCCGATTAGGTCTTTCGACGTCTCATTTCCTTCGGAGAGCAATTCTTCATCATATGAATGAGGGAAACTGAGTAAAAAAATCCTGTGATAAGTTATGGTCGGTTATCGAAATTTAACGACAATCTAGTCACTCTTTTGCTGATAACTTGGTCCAAAAAATTTGTTTTTCAATTTCCCTCATTCATACGACGAAAGATTGCTTCCCGAAGAAAATGAGACGTCGAAAGACGTAATCGGATGAACCGTCTCCTTGAAACCTTAAGACAAGTGATTTTTGAAAAAGTCAACTTTTCGTTCTGCAATGAACTTTGGTCCCCTTAAGGTCTTAAACTGTATCGAAACGAAGAAGAACTGGATAAACTGCTCCGTCCTTGGCGTAACGTTGAAAATAAATGGCGTCAAATTTCCCAGTCCAAGGTTCTCGATGCTGGATAAGCAACAAGAAATCTTGATTCCTGATTATCGTTCGTTATTGATCAATCGGTCTCGGCTTGGCTTATGGATGGGTACATGGCGTCAGGTACAGGTACAGGTACCTGTACAGACGATCAAATCTCATTGGAAAATAATCCTTGATGTTCGTTCATCTGGCCAAGAGGTCATGATGCGGGGTCGAGGTGACGTCCTGGTCGGATGCTCGAGGTGCGGACAACTTGGTTAACGATGATTGTGCGTCAGTTATAGCTCTTGATGGGATCTCTAGATCCAACCGTGTGGTTGAACGATCGATAGGCTTCGGAGTCAGAGGCCGAGGATTCCTCTACCTGTCTGAAACTATAAACTTTCGATTTTACGTCAAATTTTTACTCACTTCGTAGCAGCACCATTAAAATCATGAATTCATTTATTTCAACTATGGAATAATTATCGTAATTTAATACAGCACGAGACAAACTAAATCCTGAGATGAGGTCCTGCTGAACGATCGGAAACGAGGCAAGATTACGGTGACTGGTTACTGTTTCATTAAATGAAACAGATTTCATCCCACGAATTGTGGCTTCATCAAAAATTAAATCGCGGTACACGTCAGTGAAAGTTTTCTGTGTAAGGAGTAAGAGGAGTTTGCCGAGTCAGGTGCTTCGATAGATAGCTGATGAAACAGATAAGAAGAGAGAGACGGTGGCTGTTTTGTCTGTATCTGGTTTCTGGTACCGCAAAACTACGGATATAGGCGCGTATTTTGACTCTCCCAATTTTTCTTTGTCTGATTTTTTGTCTTAGTCTTGTTTTTCTTTCAGGTTTTAAACGCACGACTTATGACCTATGATGTCCCTCTGCTATGGATCCTGGAGAAGTAACGTAAACCCCCTGTGTGCACGTACGAGCAATGTCCACACACTGGGAGTTCGAGATAAGCGTATGCGAGAGAGTAGATGGGATCGCGTACGTCAAACGATAGATAACAATCTACAAAGAGTAACTGAATTAATAATGACGCCGGTTGAATTTGTCAACCGTATAATTAGGATAAGATCAGAATTCTTCTTTCCAGCGTTGGCGACATCCTCAAACTCCCTTTCAACTGGCTACAGAGGCGGAGGAGACCGTCTACTAATCGGTATGCGCTTACCTACTGTCTACTATTTCTTATTCTCTTATTATGGTCCATCGCTCGTTCGCAGCATTGACGAACTATTCAATCAGCCATCCATAAAGGCACTTCGTTAAGACATCACCGAGACAAACTTAGATCATCACACGATTTCTCATTCATTTTCCCTTATTTCTGGTGATTTTGGGAAAATTTCCGTGACTTTCTGTGATTATATTGATAACCTGTGACTATAAGTATGACTTTCTGTGATTTTCTGGGAAAATCTGTGATTTCAGGTGACTTCATGTGACTTTCTGTGATTCACTGTGCCTTTTTTTACTTTCTGTGACTTTTTTCGGTATTCTCTTATTTCCTGTAACTTCATGTGGTTTTCATCAACTTTCTTCGACTTGCCATCACTTCTCGTGACTATCTGTGATTTGATGTAAGTTCGTGTGACTTTCTGTGATTCACTATGACTTTTTGTGACTTCCTGTGACTTTTTTCAATATTCTTTGATCTCCATCAACTTTCTTTGACTTCCCATCACTTCGTATGATTATCTGTGATTCCCAGTTTCAATAAATTAGATGAGTCTTGGAATCGGTGAAAACGACTCGCAAGGAGTCTAAGGAAATCGGTCGGTATTCTAAAAATGTATCTTTTGACAATTTTTTATTTTATTTTTTGTACATTTTTTGACGATGCTCCCTAGAGACCGAGGAAATCTTTTGAGAGTCGAATAACCGATTCCTTTCGATTTCCAAGCATAAGCCATTAGAAAATGTTGTTGTCAGTATCCTGGTGACTCCGGGAGTTGGACTAACGTCACATTATTTTCATCCTCATTCGGTATGTGACCAGGAGCTGGATCCCGAGGTGAGGGTCCGTCAGCCATTAGTAAAAGTAAAAATTCCCGTGTCTTGAATTTACAAAGATAAATATCACCTTTCCCAGAACATCGGCGACACATAATGCGAGAGTTTTAGGGGGCCCCGTGTACACTGACGGGTCTTGATAGGGCCGTGTAGTACAGAAAGCGCGCCGCGTGCGTAGTTCGGGGACCCAGCGTGGACCCCATTGTGTACCGTAACGCGTAACCGCGGCATCTTCTCCGCTTACCGGCTCGTACCGAGTTCTGGCGTTTCCAAACTTAGTCCTCGTAATAATGTGTTGTTATTTCGACAATGTCGAACACGACGAAGCCCTCCGGGAGGGCGGGAACCTGGACGTAGACGTGGACGAATCTAGACACCCTGCACCCATCATCATCGGGCACTATAGGCTTTTTTCGTACTTCCCAGTACCGCCAAGCCGTGCCGCGTGATACGTAAAGTAAATTAAGAATGTTAATACCGAGAAATGCGGGCACCCAAATTGGGACACGTTCAATGTTTCACTTCAAGATATGTGTATATTGATTATTAACCAGTATCGATCGAGATCCTCGAAGCTGGCCGAGATGAAATCGATGGAGTCTTCCGATTGGGGAAGAATCGTAGAAAATTGATCAAATGTCCTGATATACTTGAAGACAGTCGAGGGATTGTTGTTAGAAAGTTCGTAAATTTTTATCAAGTTTAATCAGCATTTTAACAAAATTGTAAAATAACTGGAAGCAGGTATAACATAAAATAATGAGAAATCTTTGGGCAGTTTGTGAAATTTTATGGAAGGTATTAAAAATCTTGCGAAATTTGTCATCTTCTCAAGTTTTGAATCTCATAGAATTTTATAAATGTTCGAAATCTGAAATCCCTGAGGTGTGACTCGGATTATACTAAAATCTTGTAAAGTCACTTGAAATTCTTCGGAGTCTCTTATGAATGGTACTAAAATCGTTTTGGGATTCATAAGATCAACTAAAATCATGTTATTATCTAACCTGTAATTGTTGATTGATGACCCGGCCCTCGAGGAAAACGATAAAAAGTTTTTCTGAACTGGACCGCATATGAGATGAAAGATATCTTAAATTCGGTTGTCTGACGACTTGACACGCGGCGTCTGTTTGATTTGTTGTCTAATTAAACGGCACTCGAGCACCGAGTCCCTCTCTGCTCTAGCCGCAAACAATTATTATCTCCGCAAGAGAGTAGAGAGAAACAAAAGGAGTAAAAATCCCTCACCCACCCTTCGTTCTAATGACCATTGTTGTCTTACGCCCGGCAAGACTGCGGTATTTTGCTCTCCGTCAAAGTACACACACACCGTTTTCTTTTTTGTCCCCCTTTCTACTCCCGCGCCTTTTGTTTTTCGTGTAAGCCTGTAAGCCTTAACGATGTACTCGGTGGAATATAACGCGTGGGCGTCCCGAGACCCGAAACAATCAGTTTTCAGCCGCATATATATAGGATGGGCAATGTGTACGAGGTAGTTGTTGAATCGGTTGTTCCTCTTCTTTTGACACCTTGTTCGCTACCTTCCCTCAACCAATTACGACCTGATGCCCGGATACGCGCGGGGAGATACCGCGTAGAGTCTCTACCCGAGTTTGAACACGCGAGTATTAAAACGCCCCGGGTCATCCGGGAGGCGGAGAGGAACTCGATACGGACCTCGCAGCGGCATCCACGGGACGTATATCTCATCGAGGAGAGTATGGAGAGTGATATAGCGACGGAGATAGAAGAGGAGAGGAGAGAAGATGCCGGGGTAATAAATGTTCTGCGTCATAATAATTACCGGGAGGAATGCTCCGCACTATATAACCGTATATGAAAGAAAGATTTCTTCTCTTTTCCGCACCGCGGTCGGTGCTTCTGGTCCACCTCCACCTCCTTCTTCTTTTTCTTCGACGTGTAAAGAGTAAATATAAGATATGTGTATGTATATTTGATAATACAGGTGTGTGGGAGTAATCATCGCTCACTGCATGATGTCCGGTAAGCAACAATAGCCGATACGTGCGGTTGCAATCATTGGATGACTGGGTGCCCCAAACGAACTTATTATGTTTGTAGTGTGAGGATACGAACGTCATTGGTACAGGTACCGGTAATAAGATAGCCGCGGTACCATCGATCAAATTGAGTAAAGGAAGTAGGTATAATATTGGTCACGAATATAGTTGTCCATGTTTTTTTAATGGATGTGTTTTTTTATTGTTCAATTGTAGGAGTCAATAATTGTGACGCTGGTTTGACTCGAGAAATCGGTTATTTGAGAATTATCAAGTAAATATTCACTCGATTCTAGTCAATATCGTTTGACTGGTCATATAACCATTTTTCTTCATCAAGAAGTAAATGTTTACTAGAATTAATTAAATATTGACTTGATTATTTGCTTTATTCTACTAAATATCGTCTTATACTGGTCGTACAACTATTCTTTTGCATCACCAAGTAAATATTTACTAGAATCGATCGAATATTTACTTGATCATCCATTAGATTCTACTAAATATCGTCTTATACCGGTCATTTTACTATTTTTCTGCATCAACAAGTAAATATGCAATAGGATCAGTCGAATATTTATTTGATTATTCGCTTTATTCTAGTGAAAATCGTCTTATACTGGTCATATGACCATTTTTCTTCATCAACAAGTAAATATTTACTAGAATTAATTAAATATTGACTTGATTATTTGCTTAATTCTACTAAATATCGTCTTATACTGGTCATTTTACTATTTTTCTGCATCAACAAGTAAATATTCAATA
>JAFFZH010014242.1:20267-48967 GCA_018420115.1 Euura saliciscinereae
CTTTCAGAATGTCATTTTGGAGTCCAGATTTTCAAGCCTGTATATAATTACAACGGTTGATCCAACGTGATAAAGTGTGAATACCGTTTTTGTAGAAAATTGCACGAGCTTCAAAATCGATTCCATCCATTATTCACCTAGATCCAACGGGAAGGGATATAGCGGCCAAGACAAGACGTTTCTCGCAATTTTGGCTACGTCTACGATCCCGCAGTACCAAAATCGTATATTATCCATTCCCCCGAGTTCCGGGTGTTGGCCTGTTTATTGGGTCTTTTGGTACCGATCCATGACAGTTTTGCATCACACAAAGCCTTGAGCTGTCATCCAAATGTTCATATCAGGTTGTCCTAAGCCTCACACACACGTGGGTGGATGGGTGCGGGCGGACGTGTTGACAAGATAGACTCTATGACGCTGAGTGGGGTCCAAGAATACACCAGGCACTTTGGCACACTCGCACGTTGTTCTCTGGCGCACTCGAGCATTTAACCGTTGTTTACATAGATAAACAACCCGGTATCATTGCCACCGTGATGTGATGTCATTGGCAAATTACCATTTTCGCGAATTAACAAATTGAAAAAAAAATAAGAAAAAAATGAAAAATAAGAAAATATCTCATAAGATCCAAAGAAAATTTGTGTTAACACGAGGCTAAAACAGCATTAACATTTCCATAAGTTATCCGAAGCGTCGAGTGACGTTTAGTGGGAGTTTAGCGTCGCTTTTGAACCGTAACGAGGTGTTAATATGTCACGTGAGGCGAAACGACTCGTGGAAGTGTGAACAGTTTGATTTAGGCTAGTTTCCCGTTTCTCGGATCAACCGAGTGGGTAAATTTTAGATTTGAAAAAGGCCTGACCTCAATGACACAGGAATTAAGTTGGGGGTTTTAACATAAACAGCGCATTACCATTCCCCGATTTTTATCCTCCACCGCTGGGGCGTCGTTCTTCTTTCCCTCATGCCTCAGGTGAAAACCATCACAACCGCGGAAAGTCAAAGAAACAAATTATGCAAATGACCATCCACCGTTTTCTGGGCTCCGTTTTTTTTTTTTGTGTCTCCCTTTGTTTAATTGAAAGGAAACACAATGCCGGGGGTCAAACGTGGCTGTGGGTTAAAAATTATAGACTCTGTGACTGTTCTACCATTCGAAAAACGCGGCTGTACGAAATAAACGAAACATTTAAAAGACCATTTCGGGGAGGGCTGGAGCATGCTTATCATTTTCCTTGATCTGAGGTTCCTGTGGAATTTGAATACTTGATGTTAATGATCAGGAATAACGAGAGGCGATCCATTCCTCTCCTTTCGTATATCCAAAGATCGAGATATCTCGCGGTGCAGCGTCTAAAGAATGAGAATATAAGTTTTGCCTCTTTGCTAATGGACTCCTCGTGCAGCATTCTCGCGCGGTCGTCCGTGTCATGTGCTATGCTTGTCGTTGAAGTATCGTTGCGAACCCGTCACCAAGAGACACGCTAGATCAGCGTGAGTGAGCAGCGTGTCAGTCGAGTTCTAGAAATATCCCTAATCAACCTGACTCTCGGTGCATGCGGTACCATCTCGCGTACACCGAGGCCAACGTAAAACGCGATGCGAGTAAGATCCAATCTGACGGGGAGAGAGGAAGAAGAAAAAAAATACCATCCATAAATCCGGCAATCAAATCCGAGATGCCAACCTTCGAGGATTTTTTCCTCTCAATTAAACGACAGTCTATATATATTCTCTTTCGATTGATCAATCAGTCTCTTCATCGTGGCTTCGTTTTATGCAGTATCAAACCCCCCGTGTAGGAATTGACCTTCAATCGGGAAAAAATATCCAGCGCCATCCCAGGAACCCCCCCATGTATAGAAATTGACTTTTAATCGGGGAAAACTATCCAGGACCCTTCTAGGGCCCTTCCAGGAACCATCAAAGTATAAAAATTGCCTTTTCATCGGGAAAAACTGTCCAAGACCCTTCTAGGGCCCCCCCAGAAACCCCCAAAGTAAGAAAATTGTCTTTCAATCAGGGAAAACTAGCCAGTGCCCTTATATGACCATCCCAGAAACCTCCCATGTATAAAAACTGACGTTTAATCGTGGAAAACTAGCCAGTGCCCTTCTAGGGCCCCCCCAGAAACCCCCAAAGTAAGACATTTGTATTTTAATCGGGAAAAACTAGCCAGTGCCCTTTTTGGGCCCCCCTAGAAAACTCCAAAGTAGAAAAACTGACTTTTAATCGTGGAAAACTAGCCAGTGCCCTTCTTGGGCCCGCCCAGAAACCCCCAGGGTATAAAAATGGACTTTTAATCGTGGAAAACTAGCCATGGCCCTTATAGGACTATCCCAGGAACCTCCCATGTATAAAAACTGACTTTTAATCGTGGAAAACTATCCAGGGCCCTTCTAGGGTCCTCCGAGAAACTCCCTCTGGGATTTTCACGCAGTGTTACACTTCTGTGGTTCCTGGGAGGGCCCTAGAGGGGCCCTGGATAGTTTTCCCCGATAAACTTGAATTTTTACATGGGCCTGTTGGCAGAATATTGGCGACTGTCGTGGGTGGGATACGCGAGGTCAACTAATGAAACGCTGATGTGCGACACAGTCAGCATGCATGGGCTTGTGTGGTGTAGTATGGCATATATTGGAGTAGAAAAAGTTACATAACTGCGAACTAGGAACCAATACATCAAAGTGTAACACTTTGTGAAAATCTTGGCCCCGACCCACGCTCCGGACCGACATGGCAGAAGTAATATATCAAATCGTGATCGAAATAGCTCGGGAAAATATATCTGGCGGAATAATACCTTTGACAAGTATATTTTTTAAATTTCGACAATTTTTTATTCTCCTTTCCAAACAATTTAATACCGAGTCTCGTCACTTAAGTCGTTTATACAAATGTTTAAAAATGAACAAGATGGAGACAAAAATTGTTATTTCGTCGTTTTGTTTCTTTCTTACAAGCAGAAGATCGCGACCAGAGTCAACCGATTATTTCTTACGTTACGCAGAAGCGTATCTTGACTTTAGACTAAACATTTTAGGACAGCGTTAACAAGAAACAAAAAAACAAGTTCGTCTTGTCTGGCGTATTTTCGTGGGGCATGCGAACAATATGAGTCGGGTCCCCCGCGTTTCTCAATGCGAAACCATATGCTTGTTGTTTTTTCACAACTGTCTACGTATTTGGGGAGGGGTAAAAAGTTTACACGTCAAAAAGTTTTAAGTTATTTATCGCTCGACGATTTTTTTTCGCGAATTTTTATCTCCGCTAAACCGTTGAACGAAAATTTCACATGTGCCGTTTAGAAATCGTTTCTTCGATGAAATATTAAGCCGAGAGAATGAATTGTGTTTTGATGAAGATAATATATAACAATGCATCATTCTCCAAGGCTGCGGTAGTCAGGTTTGCGAAATGATTAATTTGTCATATTTTATAGAGGACTAGATTTAATCGCCGTAGTGCAACGCACTGTAACTACTCCTGACTAAAATGAATTGTGGTAAAGATCATTATATCTTGATTTGTTTGTCATTTGGCTAGAGAAAAACAAACTTCAGTCAAACAAATTTTCAGGCTTATAACTCAGGACTAGAATTAAGATTAATGAATTTACTCTATGTCTCTTCTTCTTCTTCTTCGCTAAGATAGAGAATAGGACATAATTATCTATTATTACCACATTCTCGTCTGTAAAAAATATTCTTCAAACTCAATTCGAGACACTAACTGAATGAAATTATTTTTCGATAGAAGAACCATAAGAAGTCATCAAACAGAGTCCATCATTTTTTTAAGTCCCTCAAGTTTGTGAATAAAATCTGAAAAACACATTTTTGAAACGTCGTTCTATTAGTTACTTATGTAACTTCCAGTATAGCAATGATTTGTATAAATTCTGATTCCTAACTGTTTGGTCTTATGTTTGGGCAAAAGCTCTCATCGCCATTCGAATTTTTGTCAAACTTTGAACAAATTAGTCCTCATGTAAATGCGAGGATGTTTTACACATGTCCATAAACCGTCCTGCAGCTGAAACACAGCACTGTTATTTCTCTGTTCTCGTATGTTGTTGGTATGTTGAAATAACATTCCTACAACCACTAAACTTGTATCATTGTCGCTATTATTATACCTGCACCCCCGAGTAATTCGCGTTTTGCACACAGATGTATTCATAAAGCGTAAACAGAGAAGCTTGCTAACCCACGGACAGACGGATGGCGAGAACTGTGGAACAGACCCGTGACATTCTGAGCTTATTAATAAGGCGGGTGTAGAGAATGGAGAGAAACAACTATAGCGGTTCTCAAGTGAAGTCAAAACTGTCAAAGAATTTTCCCTGTCATTAAAATCGACGTGTAAAATTGATTAAAAAAATCTACAGCTCTTTTGTGTAACGAAAGCCTCTGAAGGCATTGAAAATGTCACCTGTAACTGACTATTAGCTCGAAAATAGAAGGATTTTTGAGATGCTAAAAACCTAGTTTCCCCTGAAATCTTGAAAGTCAGAGAGCGAAAGAATTGTCAAATGGGGTCAACGCCCGTGACCGTGAGGATGACCTAAAGCTCGTAAAATGAATGATGGTAGAAGAAGAAGAAGAAGAAGAAGAAGAAGAAGAAAAAAGTCACTCGAGTACTCCTCACGTAACGGATGATACGTTTAGATAGCCTAGAACCTAGCCGGTGTTTGTTGTAAACGTTGCGGAATAAGAGAGTACGTGGTGATTGCAGTCTGGTTTGTTCTCCTCTCTCACACTACTTAAATACTATCGTACGTGTGTGTGTATGCGAGTATGATAATTTATGACGGGACTGACATAACCCGCGCGAAATACATCGTGTCGGACATTGTCTCGCGTCACGATGGGGCAAAGCGACCAGCTACGTTTAAGAAGAAGAAGAAAAAACAAAAACTAGCATAATACCGCACGAGTCAAGAGTAAGAGATGAGGTAACGAGACCAAGAGGTTTGTAGAGACACAAAGCCGCGTTACCACCGGGAGATCATTTGCAAAGTGTCAAGAAATCTCGTGGGTGCTCTTCTACTCCCCCGCCTTGTAAAGAGAAAAATTGGCGATGGGTTAACTACTTCAAAATGTGGTGTCCCAGCCCATTTCACATTTCACAGCCATTTTATAGGCATTTCAAAGGTATTGGATGAGTATCAGTATCACGAGTATTTCATGGCATTCAATAAGTACTTCATGAGATGACTGTCCACTTCACCAAAAACCACTTTAAAATGTGGTGACCCAACCCATTTCACATTTCACAGCCATTTAATAGGCTTTTCAAAGGTATTGGATGAGTATCACATGGGTATTTTATAGATATTTCATGGCATTCAATAAGTACTTCATGAGATGACTGTCCACTTCACCAAAATCCACTTTAAAATGTGGTGACCCAACCCATTTCACATTTCACAGCCATTTAATAGGCTTTTCAAAGGTATTGGATGAGTATCACATGGGTATTTCATAGATATTTCATGGCATTCAATAAGTACTTGATGAGATGACTGTCGCAACTATTTCACGAGTGGAATGGGTGAATCGCAATTTTGACAAACGACCCGCTAATGGTTGAAATTGTCATCCATGGTCTGGTCGTTTCTATATTAGTATATAATCGCGTAGGTGTGACCCTAGAATAGTCGGGTTTTATGGTCGAGGTATACTTGACAAATATGGTTATTCCACAGGTTATGAAGTCTCCTCTCGACTGTATACACAATGTTTAATATTTGAACTGTATGACCACTTACATAAGTAAATGGGGTTCGACAGTGCAGGACGTATTAGAATCGACCCTCACCCACGTCCACGTGGACGGTTAAAAAACCGAAAGGTCACAAGGTCCGAGTCCTCAAGAGGAATAACACCGTCAAACGTCTATTTAAACACGATTTTTACTCCTTATTTATTCGTAGACGATGTGTATGAGGCAATGTGAGCAGAAGTGCTCTTATCCACAATT
The DNA here is from genome assembly GCA_018420115.1 of Euura saliciscinereae. Taxonomy (NCBI): domain Eukaryota; kingdom Metazoa; phylum Arthropoda; class Insecta; order Hymenoptera; family Tenthredinidae; genus Euura; species Euura saliciscinereae. Next base: position 26,256 of record JAFFZH010014242.1, read on the forward strand.
GACGAATTCTAAATCACTTTAAACTCGATACTTTAGGGACCGATCGAAAATACACGTGTCGGATACCGATTGTTGCCTTGTCACGATACAAATGTAACCACGGCTTACGTGTCGCACTGATTGTATTCGCGCGTGGGTGTCGAGCTGACTCGACGCAACTGCTTTTGATTCTCTTCTCCACGAACGATCCCAACAGGATTGAGAGTTCGATCAATCTCTGCTCCATGATCCAAGCTTTGTGCTTTTCGTTGATATCAGTTGTAAATTTGAGTTCGAAACAAATGCGCGGGTGTAAGACACGCTAGGACTCTATTTTTGCTACGTTGGTCGACATAACCGTGTCATAAGCTATAAATAAATACGCTTTGATGTAGGCATCCTTCAACGTTTCATAAATCCACGTGTTGCGCGCCTCCCGTTTCAAAGACATGCGATTTTAGCGACTCGACTGAAAAAGAATATATTCGAGAAAAACGTTCTCGGACGGTGCGTTATAAAATCCGTATAGAAACGTTCGCGTGGGCGTTGAGAAAACCGCTCGCTATAGGATCGAGAGCCTGTGGAAGTGGCTCCGGACCGAACCTGGAGACTGAGGTGGAGGTGGATGACGTCAAGGAACAAGACTTCGGCCAGGGGGACTTCCGAACAATTTCAGCCATAGAGGCTTAATTGGTTTTAAGTCCGGCATGCGGGCCGCGCGCGGTTCATGAGATTTCGTTTCCCTTTTTAAGCACGACCATGAAGATATGAGGAATAGGCCAGTCAGTCCGGACAATCAATTCGAAATAAATGCAAAACCCCTATTCGAATTACGGAATATTGTTAAAATTACGATTAATGGAATTTTGCGATATTTTCGGCAAGAAAATTACATTTTTAGTAATTTTGAGAATGTTCCCTAATTCGAAAATGGTTGCAAAGATTGAATAGCTTAATGTCTTCACATCCGCCCTAATTTGACACAAAAATTCCAAAAGGTTTGCATTTAATGGTAAATTTTCAATTTTTTATGTCTAGAACGTCTGGATATGAGAGCGAGATTGAATGAAAGTGATTATGAAAGCACAGTTTCGATATGATTTCGTCGTGATTGTGGGATCGTTATTTTTCAATGATTTTTCAAACGCGATAGACATAAAGAAGGATTTAATTATACCATCGTTACACGATGCGAGATGATTAATAAAGGCGTAAAAAATTATGAACATTTCAACTGGTCATCTCGCTGCGATGCTGTGATGGAACGGAAGGCTACTTTCACACGCAAATGACTATCCCTTTCGGTCAGCGCGCGCGCACGTTCGTTAACGAGCGATCAAATATTTTTCAATTGCCTTATACAAGCCTAAAGCCTCGAGCCTGAAGCCTAAAGCTTTGGAGTTCAGAGGCATGCCATGTAGCGTATATTCGAGTTACGCAAGTCGTTTTGAAGCCATGCGGTAACGCGTATGAGTCGAGAAAAGAACCGCGCGGTGCGGAGGAACTTCAATATAATATATAATTTAACTCGTCGTTTACGAACGTCGACGAGGTGGCTATCTTGGCAGACCTATAAGAGACCTGAAAAAAAACCCTCGAGCTTAAACGGAGGCTGCGTAGGTGAAACACGGATTAAAGGTTTTAGCACTTTAGCTTATTAACGCCGCAAGCAGCTAATACAAAGTTTTGTAGACAGGCTATAAAAATAGTGTTTTTTATAATAAAACTATTCACATAAATTCAATGGGATATACCTCGTGAATATATATGGTCGAGTTGCTCCAAATTTCACAAACCCGTTATCCTGAGACCCCGTGGATCTGAGATCAATAAATTTTAGTGATTCAATTTATGGAAGAGATAAATATTTGAGGTGATCTTGGTTTTGAAATGGAGAAAAGTACTTTTTTTGTTTTGTTCCGTATGTTCGAATTATTGCTAAGTACTTCTTGTTTGTTTTGAGGATTTGTTGCGAAGTACTTTTTTTCGTAAATGGAAGAAGGCAAATGGTACTTTTCCATAATTCATTTAATTTGTTGTAAGTTACTCTTCTCCCATTCAATCTCTCGAAAAGTGCTTTTTGGACGCTCCATTCGAATGCTATAGAGGAATTACCTACTTCTACACCGAAACCATGAAAAAAAAGTACTTTCTTATAAGGAAAATATTAAAAAGTACTTTATCGTGCGGTTATTTTTGAGCTTATTATCCACTAAATCTGTCTGAGAAGTACTTTTCTTTTGTTTCAATTCAAAAGTTTCAAGGGTACTTCTGTTTTACATGGCGAAACCATAAATAAGTGTTGTTACTCCATATATTTCACAGTCTTACTAATTTTAACAAAGTACTTTATTGTACGATTAATATGTTATCAGTGCTCCTTCTTTATAGAACCTGCTCTTGTTGAAGTACTTTTTTGTAAAAACTATGTAGGTTGGGACAAAGTCATTCTCCTATGAGCAATCAAACTCTTCATAAATTTTGTGTTCATATAAATATGAGAAAGGTACTTTTTGTTAAGAATTAATATTGTGGAGGAGTACTCAATTAATTTTCAACTAAAACCGTCCAAAGTACTTGTCGAGATGCTTAAATTGTTCAAAAACTTTTTCCTCCTGTGTCTAAACTGTTCAAATATACAGTGAAAATTCATTTTTCTCGATACCCTTTGTTCTCTCTGTAGCTAGCACCTCTTTTCGATCCAGCTTTTTGAATTGCTACTAAATTGCGGTATAACCAAAGTGTTGGGGGGTCATGGTACAGGACGATCTTAGTCGGTTCCTTTGATGTTAAAATCGTGTAATATATCTTTTCACAGGATTTCATAAACGTTGAGAATCGAGCATGACGATCAACAGGTGGATCTTCAGAACAGTAGAGGGCGAAGCACGGTGACGTTACGTACGTATAAATACGTCTCTACAAAAAAACAAGTAAATACTGGCTAAAGATCCACATGTTACATTGCAGCTCGTGAACGAGAACATAAAAAAGAAGTCATTCAAAAAAATACTCACAATACATACATGTGCGATAATTTATACTGATTATACACCGTGGCCAGTGTCGAGTAGAAGCAAAAAAGAAGAAATGCTTGCTAAATATTACATTTTATTTCAACGCTAAAGTAGTAAAATATTTTTTGGGTTAGGTATGTTATATGTACACATGTATTATACGTCTGGAGGATCCCTCAAGTTCTTTTTGCGGTAGTCATTTTTGTCGGACTTGTTAAGCGCCCTCGTATTCCCGCGTATACCCACCTCATCGTTGACGTGGAGGGGAATATTGATAAAAAATTGTACCTTTGGTATACGCAACCAATGCGAGTGAGAGAGACGGAGATAGAGAAAGAAAGAGGAGAAGTTGAGCCCGGGTTTTTGATGATCGGCGATAAAAAATCTCATTTTCGTTGCACCTTGCACCTTGTATATACGTTCAACGCTGAAATATGATTTTCCCAAATCACTTTCTACTCCGCCCCCACGACCAGAGAACCCACTGCGCTGATCATTAGTAATTCCTTATGACCCTGCTACTTCTCTCACGAGGAACTCGAGACACTTACAATGTTAGATTCGGAGTGACGACGTGACACTGTGAACATCGACGCCGAATCGATTCGATCCCATTATCATTTTCAAGATAAGAAAGAACGAGTTTCTCACGTTAATTATCGCTCGGTTCTCTCTTGCCTTCTTGCTCCGTTTTTGACAGCAATAATTCAATATCGTATCCGCAGGTAGGTTGGAATATGGGAAAAAGTTGCGTGCAGCAGCAGCAGCAGCTTTCCATCGGCACATTGTTCACTTCATCAGAGTACCGACGACCATTACTCTTAATTACGAGTAGCGTTACCAGCGAGCTGCTATCATTCAGGTTGAAACCAATCAATGTAAAAACCGTCACACTTTGAAATCCCGGTAGAAACCTGAAGAAGCACTCTAGGCGACTGATGACTGCTACGATTGCGGTACGCTGTACGCGCGCGGTTCATCAACTTCTAATTTTTTTTCCTCTCTCAATCTCAAGAAGAAAGGGGGGAGGGGGGGATTGAAAAGTGTTTTTTATGCTTCTCGGATCGTCGGTTTGCAGGCTCGAAAGAGAGGGCGGGATCGCCATTACCGCGGTGTATAGGTCATTTAAAGTATTTCTTATCTAGATCGCATTGTCCCGCTGTCTGGATGTATCACCTCCCACACAATGGCAAAACGTCAGAGTGAAACAGTGAAACAGTGAACATTGAACACTGCACGGGTGTAATCGTCCGGGTATCACAACTCTTAGCACCGACAAAGCCCGGAGGTAGACGTATTCTATTACCTGCGAGACTACCTAGCCTCTTTCGACGCAAAGGTGTACTTGAGTCGATCATCCCGCCGCGTACCGACGTAGATTCTCTCATAGCGAACGGTACGAACAAACCTCTGCAAAAATTTACAATCCTTTTTTATCAATGGTCCGTCAATAATGGATACAAATTGATCGGGATTAATGCGAATTCAAATGAGTTAGATGAATTATTCCGAACTGATACGAATTGATTCGCATTGGATGAATTATTTCGGATTGAGAAGAATTGAAAAAAAAATTAATTATAGTGAACTAATTTGAATGACAATGAAGTAATGCGAATTATAGTGAATTAATTCGAATGTGTCGAGTTATTTCCCCCTCGGCAATTATTCAGACTTCTCTAGAACAATTATGGGGTACTCTAAAGTTTTTTTTAGTCTTGATCTTCTTGGAAAGAAAACGGGGCAAAAGAAGCCAGATTCTGGACACCAAAAAGTCGATCTTGGAAAAGTTTGTTTTTTCCACTATCTGACAAAAAGTTTTGAACGAATCAAACCAGGGTTTCTCTCCATCGCTATCTACAGCCGTAAGATAGAAGCCGTAGCCTGTTGGTAGGCAAGGCGAAAGAGGCAAGGCAAGCTGCCTCGGGAGATGCGGCGTAGCTCCCGTACGTGAGGCCAGTGGATCTCATCCGCGATTATAGATTGCAATTTTTTTTTATCCTCTTCTCTTTCAGTCCTCCGCTATTCATAAACGAAAACGGTACAGATAAGCTTGAAGCAATCTGAAGAGTGTCGAGAACCGTAAAGTTGATTCGAGTCTCTTCTTATAAGATTCAATCCTCGATAGAGTATCGAAAGCATCTCGAGGGGCTTCAGAATGAGAGCCTCGATGATTGGACCCAATTACAGGTGGTGCGGGCGTCGTGGGCAGGAGAAGTCTTGTGTCTCTGACGGTTGAATACCGACGCGGTTCGGTCGAGACTTCGAAGTAAGGGTACACGCATCTACCTGCACACGAGTCTACATGCGTTCGTGTGTCGATGGCAGGTGTATACACTCGGTTTATACCCTGCGAGGGATCCTTCGCTCCGGGTTCGGTTCGGTTATACACCGGGTTTCACCCCTTCCGCGCCCGCACCGCAAAGAAATTAAAGTCCACTTGACTCGTTGATTATCGGTGTCACGTACTCGGTAGCCGATCCACCGCCGGGTAGATAGCTACGGGTACCTTCCTCTCTGCTGGCCATGCACCCCACCTTCGGCTCTGCTGCTTCTATCGCGTTATACACACCTAAGTGGACACAGTGTCGCAACCGGTGCAGCAAAATAAAGAAAAAAAAGATTCAAAATTCATGGGAGATTGCCGAAGACACTTGAACAGCGAGGATAGATCGAAGACGGGGAAAAATTGTCGCGTCTAAATTGTCCTGGAGCGTACTAATTCCCGAGGGGTGAATCACTGGCAAAAGTTTGGACACGGTATTTCCTATATTTTCCAATATCTACCGACATTTCCCAACATTTCCTGACATGTCCTGACATTTGCTGACACTTTCTGACATTTGGTGACATGTTCTGGCATTCATGACATGTTCTGGCATGTTCTGACATGTTCTGGCATGTTCTGGCATGTTCTGACATGTTGTGGCATGTTCTGACATGTTGTGGCATGTTATGGACATGTCCTGGCATGTTATGGTATGTTCTGGCATTTGCTGACATGTCCTGACATGTTCTGGCATGTTCTGGAATTCGCTGACATGTTCTGACATTTGCCGACAGGTCCTAACATTCCCCAACATGTTCTGACATGCTCTGAACCAAAATTCCCCTATATTCCCAACATTTCTGAACATTTCCGGCCCTATGTACACGAGATTCCCTTTGTGATTCATCCCTCGGTAATTTTCTGTCCTCGTGAGTGATTATACGGGCCTGAGAGAGGATGTTTATGGATCGACGTAAGAGGATGGTACCCCGGTATGAGGTACGCGGGTGTTCTATAGACGGAGGGAGATTTCTCTCGTAATGAATTCCACCCTCGATATAAACGTAATGACCACCTCGGGGCCCAGACGTGGGCGCTGGATAGCAGTTATGCCTATACGTGCTCAAGACGCTGCCCTACAAGGTAGCGCAGAGGAGGCGCGCGCGCGTCCGCGCCCGCGTCCTCCGACGCTTGGTGCAGCTCTTCTCTGCCGGAGTCGACGTTATAGTAGTCAACGGAGTCTATGTACCGGATTTTCCACCGCGTTTTAAAGAAGTCAAGATAAAAGAAGAAGACGAAGAAGAGAAGAAGAAGGCTGGTCGTCGATTTGGTTCACGTTTCGTTCGAAGGGCCCGCCGCGAGGAGATGCTGTACGCTATCATTAAGATGGACCAAGCGGAGCGGCGCTCAGGAGGAGCTTCGAGCTTGAACGAAGAGATGCGCGAGCCCCCGAGGGAACGGGGATACCGAGATCCTCGGTAGCCGGGATGCGAGCCGGCGGCTCCACCGCGTTACCTCCCCCGCCTTCATTCCTCTTTTCTTACCCACGAGCAACGAGAGAGAGATTCTTACAGCCGATCCTTAACCTCCTACAACGTAACATCTGGCGCTAAATTACCTGACTACCTTAGTCAAAAGACACCGAGATCGATTATCGTTGGGTTTAGTCTTGTGTATTATATGTATACCCCACATCGACCGAGTAATCGACGAAATTGAAGAGCATTTTATAGGACCACCAAGGTTTTTTTTACATCGAATTCCACGTATAACTACATTAAAAAGGTGTGAGAAACAGAGAAAAGAGCTTTTGCAAAAGTACTTTGATTCAAACTGAAAAGCCAAAATCATTTTGGGTGAATTTACTAATATTTTGGCTTAAAGTACTTTTTATTTGACTTTGAAGCTTTTCGGCAACTTTTTTCAACTTCAAGTCTGGAAAGTATCTAACAAAGTACTTTTTTCACCAGTTCCAATCCACGAGATTGTCAATCCGAATTTTTGCGGAAAAGTACTTTTTCTTAGTTTGAATATTTTGGCAAAACTTATGGAATAAAAGTACTTTTATCGGTATATTTTTAGGGTTGAGGCAAAGTACTTTTACCAACTTTGGAACAGCCTTTCGAAAGTGCAAGATAGTGGACGAGGCCTTTTTTTCGTTCGCAAATTAGAATCTAACTGCATTAAACGAAGTACTTTGGTGCAATTTTCAACATTTTTGCATAAAGTACTTTTTTGCTTGTCTGCCATTGAAGCTTTTTTCACCCTTGGCAAAGTACTTCGTGGAAAAGTACCCCCAAAAAGTACTTTTCGAAAAGAACATGAATTAAGTTTGTCAATTTTCATTCATAACGTCAATTTTTAAAGTACCTACTCCGTCTTCTCCTGCAGCTTTATTTCGTTGAAGTTTCATTTTGTAACGATTATCAAGACGAATTTACCTCGTCTCCCAAAACCTCATCCCTTATTTCTCTTACGAAGTACTCAGTCGATTAGCGTTGGTCATATCTGGAGCAAAGTATAGTAGTAAGGTACTTCTACTACCTGGCCGAGGAGTTTCCTTCGGTTTCGGCTCGAAGCGATGTATGCAAACGACTCTTTAAAACGGGATATTTGAGTAGCCGGGCCTCCTGGAGTACGGCGGAACCACCACCTTCGCTGCAATTTTTGTTGCCGTTGGTACTTTGCCGTTTGGCTACAGAAGAGCTGTAGCACATTAGCCGAAGCAACGCACGTTGCGGCGTACCCACACAGGTGGGACTCTACTTCTCTTCTCTTCCTTATTCCATATAACAGACTTCGCAGAGTATATTCTGTATTAAAGCGACGGCCCTCGAAAGGAGAGTAAAAAATTTTCGCAAAATCGCCTCCGGCGTAATTGTTGTCTTCACTCACGTTCCTTATTTCTTTTTTCTTTTTTTTTGCATCTCTCAAACCGCGGTCGTTTCTCCTCTTCGACAAGTTTTAAAATCGTACTATACAAGACTTTCATGCCTATAAAGTGAAACTTTATCGACGTTCGTGTAATCACTAATTAGAGCACGGTGCTGAACCCGCGAGTATGGTGAATTTTGAAAATTCGTTACGCTTAGTTTACAGATGGGAAAACTGGCCTGAGGCAGGCGCGGATAGACCAAGAGAGTTAATAGTTTTCTCAGGACCCCCGGGAGTGGACTGGACTCGCGAGGAGCAGACGGTCGGGTGTAATAGGCCGTGCGAAAACTGTGCTAATAATAAAAATGAAAATTCCGCTGTTATTCGTTTAGAAAATATTATCTCAATTATGAACGCGTAAAACTTGGAGATTCATGGACATTCACCTTACGTTCCATGAGAAAATCAAGCCTGTATAATCAAAAGAAAAATTGATGCAAAAAAAAAAAAAATACATGCATGAAACGATACAAAAAAAAGGGTATCCTTAACAGATACTTTGCTAAGACGCTGTACTGGTCCTCTCAATTGATTACACGTAGATTCAAGAATATGGCGTCGAAACTTTGATATAGAGCGACAAGTCATAGTTTTTATCTCCCATCTTGTGTCTTTCAATCTTTCATTTGCCGAGGCAGGAGCGGAATGCGATTTCTTGGTATGCAAGCGGGACTAGATGGAATAAAACTGAGGAAAACTGGAAGCCAGCTTTCAGTCGATGTGCAGAAGAAATCTAGGGATCAAGAAATCGAGAAATTCTTGAAGACGTTTCCTGAAGAAGTCACCCGAAGGATAAGAAGAAGATGGGATATTAAAGTCGCCTTTTTTTAGCCAAAACTCCGGAAAGTCTTGAAATGAAAAATTGTTCAGGCTATCAATTATCCTGCTATGAGTATTTACATGGAATTAAGAGACGTTTAGTCGTCCTGCGACAGTCTGCACGCTTTGCTCAGCTATTACTGTTCGCCAATTAAAAGTAAACATAATTTAGCACCGTCGAGTCTCGGAGGCGGTATATTTTCCCACGTGGTGGTTTTAATTAGAGTCGACGCGTGTTTGTATGAAAATATGTGAATACTGATGAGGCGGTGGTCGGAAAAACAGCATTAATCGCAATTTCAGTTATCCGGCATTCCGCTAATCAACATATTTCCGCAATAAGTTGCGCCCACGCGCGATAATATCAGTCCGTACGTCATCGAGAGTGTACAGCTGTATCATAGAGACACATATAAGATGAAGAATAACGATAGGCGGATATTAATGATGGGACAAGATCATGAGAGAGCTGAGAAATTGAGATGGCTCATTTAGAAACCGTTGGTGCTCGCGCTCACCGCGTGTCTCTCTAACGGGAGCAAAACCCATAGGAGTCTTGGATTTCAACGACACTTCATAACTGTCAAATTATATTAAAACACCTCGTAAGTAAAGGGATACGAACGTGTTGCATAGGCGGGGTTATACGGATACCGGCGCGCCGCGGAGGCCCTCGATATTTATGCCTTATAATATGATTATTATTAATTAAACTCGTAAATCCAATCAGTGTAAAACCCGGCCCTATGGGTATATTGGCACAGTTTATAGTGTACTAAGGCCTCAGCAACACCAATCGATTCTCTAATCGTGCGTAACACCTGCGCACCTACCTCAAGACGCCCGTTTACACGCGCGACTGATTTCGCCTAAAGTGGTTATTGGGCTTCGAGATCACGTTTAATAAATAAATTTTCCACCGACTTGTAGCTTTAAGTGGAACCTTATCTGCCCGAGTTTTGTGAAGGGAATAAGGCACGGATACTAGGCTCGCAGACCGGAGGCAAGAATAACGATAAATAAAAAGAATCTTTATATATATATGTGAAGAGCGAGAGTAAATTTCTCTACCCACTACAGTGAGTAATTATATCCCCCGGTTTTACGTAAACGTTGAATTATCGCCACTTTTCAGGGTGTTAATAAATAACACTCCTTGCAGTGGAGGCATTTAAAGATTTTGCAGTGCTAGGGTCATTAAGGTCTACCTTTAGCCAGATCCTGAAGATCGCTCTGACCGATCCCTATGGAAGAAGAACTAAGAAAAAGGGATGAAAAAGAGGATCGAGAATATCAGGATATAAGGGAGAAGCGGATGGCTGCAGTTAATATCAAATTCTCTCAACATATTTTACAGGGCAGATAAAATCTTAGAGACGCCGCGGTTGAACGATCGGTTAGTCTCTGTAATTTTGGGATTTTCTTCAACTTAGGATGAACCAGAAATCTTGTTCCTAATTCTTCGAAGATTGAAATAAAATAAAAATAAAAAAACGAAGCCTTGAGCTTCCAGTTTTTAACTTCCTCGATATTCTTGTGGGGACTCGCGGCTACCGTACTTGATCAAGATCGGCATAATTTAAAACGTCCTTCGCTTCATCAACGGCCATCATATCCAGCTACCTCAGATTCTCGTTTATTTCAGTAATCTCCGGTAAGCTGAGAGCATCTCGTCGCTTGTTAACCCGGAGTCGTCAGAATCCTACGGTCTCAAGTCATGCAGGATGCAGGATGCAAGACTGATTCACAGGAGCCAGAGAGGCGTGAACAAGGATCGAAGAAACTGAGCATAAAAATATGAGAGAAGGTCTTGGAATCGGTGATCGAAAGATCGAAGGCTTCTAGATCCTCGATCGCCTAGATGATCGAGGCGAGGTACGAAGACCGACAAAACTTACATCCTTTAGACTCTGGGGGTGTCGAAACGTTGTTATGAGCCGAACCACGCGCCTTGTGCTCAGACACGCGCGTCACGTTCTGAAAATCGGGGCAACATTACCCTCCTTGCTGCCTACTGGCCAAGTCGCGAGATAATCGGTTTCTGCGACCGCCCGTACCTGGATGAGTCGAGAGGCCCTTGTGAGGTGCAACTAAGGTGCGTGTATGCCATGCAACATACACGCTTCGGCGTCTAAGGCATATACCTTCTTGTCTAACCGCTGATGATACCCTTCTTGCGATGCTTGCTTGCTTGCTTCGTATGTACGGTGGATATACGCCAGACCGCCTCTCGCCCCGGGGGCTACTGCTGCAAAACTGAAACCGGGCAGCCTGGCACCAACACTTTTTATATGAAAAGGGTTCATTCAGTACCAGCGAGGAGATACGCACTCGCTGATCAGGTGACAAGGTACATAATACTTGAATACTTCTATCGTTGACTCTTTAGATCCGAGACACAGCGAGATATCGAAAAACTGAAAAAGTAGATTCTTTGGTACAGTAAACTGAGCACGCACACCAAATTTTGTTAAAAAATATTCAGAATTGTAGGAGCTACTTGGTGTCAAAGATAAAACTGTAAAAATTGATAACTTCTGCAGTTTTCAATATTTCAATGTGAAATTTGGTTTCTGTGCTGATTGACCAAAAACACAGCTATGACAAAATCGACAATTTCAAGAAACGAACTTTTATCGTAGAATCGAAGCAACAATTTTTTTTTTTTTTCGTACGACACAAAAGGAATCAGATCGAAAGATCGTTGAGCCCTTTTATCATGATCGAAGCAGAAGGCACGTGTCAAGCTTCCGTAAGTGCATGGGGGTGTTTTTTTTCTGATCTTTATATCGTATTGATACGAAGCTATGCGGGCATAGTGGCATCGCTCGATTATTGCGAGAGATAACAATATATCCCCCTTGTCATCGGCTGGTTTTCTTTCATCCGGCACTTGCGTACATATCTGTTTTAAAGATTTCCAATTAGCCAAAAAACCTCTTTGAAAAAAGGTTCAAATAAAGGAACAAACGAGATATAAAAAAAGAAGAATGATGAAAGAAAGAAAGAAAATCTGAAGATGCTGCCGCTGCCTGACCATGATCGCGCAGAGAGGCTCGTTTGGTAAAGAATTCCATTCGTTTGGCGCGATCGTTAAGACAGATGAAAAATAAGGTGAAAAAAGCCGGTATACCCAGACCCCGGACCCCGGACCGGCAAGATCCTCACTCGAAACAGCTTGATGCGGGCGCAGAGGCCTCATGAGGCGAAGGAAACCTGCCTACTTCTTTTGCGTGATGTGCGTGGGTCGATTCAGAGTTGTAAATCGTCAGAGAGAATTACGACAACCGAAATTACGCTCAATACTATTCAAATCCAAAGTTTGCCAATGCATGAATCTGGTCACAGAAATCGAATCAACTGAGTATAGGTCATAATCTTACTTTGCAAATGGTATCATGGGGGGGGGGGGGGGCTTCACCAATCGACGCAACTAAAAGAAGTATTGGTCACGAATAGTTGTCGATTTTTGTGTGAATGCATTTTTGCACACTCAAATTTCATTGACAAGTGTTGAAAATTGTAGGAGTCATTGATTTTTAGAATAACTTTTATAATTTTGGATATTTTTTTTATCAAATATGGGATTTGCAGAATTTGCCAAATTCAACGAGGTTGGAATATCTTTTCTTTTCCCGCCTTGGGCTGTTCAGCATGTCTTACGGAACACGAAACAGTATTCAGAAGAAAATTGCCAACTCTCTGTGACCGATACTTCTTGTAGCTACTCAAAGCCCTTAATAGTGATAAGCAGCCAAAATGTCAATTTTTCGTCACCTGAATTTTTACAGCTGGACTGCGGTTCAGAACTGTCCAAAAGCTTGTTTCTCGATTTTAGCCAACTTCAGACCGAACCATCGCTGGGAGTTCACCCTAGGTAGATATCGCGAAGTTATCTGCGCGCGGCTCCTCCGTATTTCCGCCACCAGAGGTCGTGCCGGTAGATGTAGGATCCCAATAACACCTGGGAAATAACACTACCGATTAATCTATGCTCAATCTTATTTTATCACGTCGTGCATTCAGCGACTGGAAATTCAATAAAGCGTGCGATCGTGTGGTTCAACCGGTCAACTTCCTGGTCTCAAACACCTTCCGGCATCTTGGGTTTCGCTGTATAGAACCCTCAAATGTGTTCAACGGCGGGCTATAAACGTCAGTAGACACTGGCATGTGGGCGATATACCGGGAAAGATATCGCCGCAACACAAGCCTATTCCGTTCCAGGTTATGAGTAGATCTGTCAGAGATAGGCTCACCCAACGTGGGCGAACTTCGATTGTCTTCTATCTATCCGACTCATAGACTGATAGCCACGTCCTCGATTTTGAAACAGTTTATTTAACTACTGTCCTCATAAACGTCGATAAGAGGAAAATGATGGACCACTTTTTCGATCATCTTATATCGTATCATCACAGATTATATTTTCTCTTCTTTTTTTCGACTTGATCTCTCCCTTACCGCTCGAAAATTGAGTAACCGTTCAAAGGCAACTTGGCCCGATCATTTTTTGACAACGGATGATCCAACTGACACAGATCTCTTTTTTATCTCTGATATCGTCAATTACTTCGTCAGATTTATGAAATTTTTTTTCTCCTCACACCCGACAACGATGAGCTAATGCACAAATGGCCTGAGATTATAATTGACCCCCCGACAAACGTGAAATTTGTGTCCATCAATCCTCTGTACGTAGGGATTGAAAGACATGGAATGCTGACGTAGAAGATCAATTCCATTCTCGAATCGCGTAGTTGTTACGGAAAGCGTGAGTGTCTTAAAGGTTAGCCGGATCGAATGGTCCTAGTCAACCGGGTGTTTGACTCGCTTTCATACCACATATCATCTGTGATTTGACTGGGTGATCATCTATGTTAGTCTTCTTTCAAGGATTCAAAACTAACAATCAGTAAAGAAATCCGCAATAAAAAGTATTTTGAAAACCGCATTATTTTGAGAGTAAAATTTGGTCCAGTAGAAGAGACTCGTGTTAGTTCAGACCATGATTTACAACCATGATTACGAAACTCGGTTTTATTGCACCGATGTGTAACTCGATCCGGTCGATTTCGGGTCTCATCGCTAATAAAATAGATCCTAAAACGAAATTAATGAAGTGTGTTGTTGAGTAATGGACCCCTTCTCTATATAAATTGTGATTTATTTTTTGATGGATCTAACAGTACCGATTAGCTTTTCAATTATCCAACATCGGTCTAACACTTTCACACCTGTAAACGAAATTGATAGTTTCATATTACTATAAGTAACAGATTATTAGCCCACTTCAATCTCTTAGTCCTGAGTCGATGACTTTAACGATTGGTATGTAGTGTGACATTGAATCTATTTTCTTCTCACTTTTCGGTATCGCAAATTCATTCAGCCATCAAATGCAAACGTCAAGAAGTTAAAGATACGTAATTTCCTAGTGGATTAGCGTCCTTCATGATAGTTCAAGTCGGTTGAAACGTGAGCAGAAGAAATTTCAGGAGTCAGCCCCCATGATTGATCTTCAATATTCTTCACAGCAAACGTACTTTTGATCAGACAAATCCGTAGTCTAATGCAATAATTATCCCTGAGAGGTCGAATAATTGAAACAAATCACACGTCATGTGTCTCGTCGGGGTAAAACTGTGAAATATTCAACTGAATGATCCTCCTCCCACGTTTATTTTTCGACCTGCATAGATTCGTCGAGAAACATTTCACGTAAGCTCAAATATGACAGGCGGTAGAGACACTCGCGCACAAAGAGCAACTCTTATTGGGTTCTCCGATCCGCTGCCACTTAATTGTATCAATCCCGATCATCTACGTTCCGAATGTGTCGAGCGTAGAAACTGCGGCACCAAATCGACCATCAAAGTCGGCTAATTAGACGAGAAGAATTTACGAGTGAAAATCGTTACGGTTCGCTGAGCGAATGACATTTGGAGAATGAAGATAAAACTAACTGTAACATACCCACTTTCGACGAATTCTCCATGAGTTCATTACACATCGAAAAATCGACCATTCCAAAAATCACTTGTCGCAAGGTTTCAGGCACACGGTTTATCCGATTATGTCTCTTGACGTCTTATTTTCTTTGAAGCGCAATCTTTCATCGTGTGAATGAGGGAAATTGTGAAAAAAAAATTTTGGACCAAGTTATCAGCAAAAGAGTGACTAGACTGTCGCTAAATTTCGATAACTGACCGTAACTTATCACAGGATTTTTTTCTCAGTTTCAATGAAGGATTTTTTTAAAAAGTCCATTTTTCGATGTCTAATGATTTCTGGAGTATGTAGAATTCGTCGAATCACGCTGTACTGGTTCCCTTGCGTGTATATGTATAATCTACAACGATTATCAATCGCTGATGCGATTCAGCAGCGGCAATCGACGTCTAGCTTCTTTTTCTCGTTTCATTTTTAAAAGACCTTTTGTCCAGCCACCGCGCGGTCTCTGGACACAAGGCTAATTAAAATATTGTCGAGGTTCTTAGCTCGGCAAATTCCATCCAGAGTCCGTGGGTAAGCTACGGTAAAGAAACAGCTCGTCAAACCGGCCAATTGTCCAATGGTAATTAGGTTAGATCTGAATAGAGAGGCTGCGGAGAAGGTAACGGTCGACGTCTGGAGCTTCTAATTATCCTGTTATTAACGATCGTCTAGATCGTTCGGAAAATGACAAGGTCGATATTTTCTTTCAATCAACACGACGATGGAGAGTTTCAATCCGTTCCGATTGTGTGAATAATTACGAGTGTATTGAAATTGAATGAAAATTGAGTGACCGAGTTGGTTCGTAGCTGCCACCTAGATACGTCCGTTTCAATTTACCGCGGCTAATTAACCTCCTCCATGTGACGTATAAAATATCTCGCGAACAAATCGATAGCCATTATCGATAATAGAATAATATAATTGAGCCCCGTGGTATAGATCGATCAGAAACGTTCAGTCGAGATTAGGATCCAGGTTTGTGTCGTCGATTGATTTTTTTCTATAAAAAAAAATGACTAATGCAACGTGTGCTGTTTGCTCAAGGTCGTCGTATCCTTGATGATAAATACCGATATTACGACGAGATCAAAGTTTAACGTGAACCTCGGGTCTCTAATGGCGTATCAACATTCCGTTGTACGTTGTCGGTTTTCTCTATTCCCTCGTTTCGTTTTTAGGCATTACATGGGAGGATTTTTACTTCCCGTTCCAAGTCACGTTTTCAGAGTCTGATAATCGATCGATCATCCCCACACGTGGGCAACGAACATCCTTCCATGAGCGGTTTGATGCTTGTTGTATAATACGTCTTGTGTATGTAGGTACACTCGGATATCTGATATCTGACGTGTTATGCCACGGGTACTCCCTCTAATCTCGTAACCTCGTCTTTATTCTACTACTGTTGTATACCGGTACACGGCATAACCCATTCTCTTGTTCTTATACACAACCCTCTGATTTGCATACAATGTGAATTCGTCCCGTACACAGAAACACCGTTTAAAATCACCGGTGGGCACCGTCACACTTTTATAATATCTTATTCATTCCTACAACTTTCAGAAATACCTACAACTCATTTTCTATAATCATATTATTATTGTTATATTCTCACTGCATACACAGGGTGGTCCCGAATATCTTGGTTATTATCAACTAGGCAGAAAAATGGTTTTTTCGAATGGGATGGGATTCAGTCCCAAAATTCATGAATCAATGATGAAGGTGGAAATTTGAGGAGCATAAATTGTAGGTCATTTTTTTCACTTGATTCACTTCAACATGCGCTAAAAATGTTTTCCCCCTTCAAATGTAACAACTTTTCCCTAATTTGACATTTTTCTGCATAATTTATGGGGAAAGGTCGATCTTTTCCATGGAGGAGAATCTGCTCTTAACAGGGTTTCACAAAATTCACTTTCAATATTCTAGTCCACATAAGGTCGTAAGCGCCAAAAATACGATTTTGGTTGCAAAAGGTCGTATAATTTTTCTTCTCGCGCCATTCGCTCCAGAAATGATCAAACGTATGGATCGATTAAAAAGCGTAAATGCAAAAGGTCGTATGTTGAGTGAATACGTCATTCTTTCATTAGAATATTGAAAAAAGGTAAAAGTAGAACATTGCTACCACCAGCTTTTTTCTTTAATCCTCAACCAAAAAGTTATATAAACGCTTTAAACGTGAAGATAAATTGAAAAAAACGAACGTTTCGAAAAATACGATAGAAAAAATTTGGCATTTAAAAGAAGAAGGTCGTAAAACCACCAATTTTTTTTGGCGGATACGACCTTATGCAATAATGAAAACCTTTCTTTGCGAAGTTAAGACTGAAAGATAGTATCTTCTTCTGCTTTGAATTGAGCTAGTCCTGAACTTCAACGTTTATGAACAAATCTTCGTGTTTTTAGCCTAGATAAAATTGAAAAAAATGTACGACCTTCTGCCGTTATGGAAAGCAAAAGGTCGTATAATAATGGCGCTTACGTCCTTGTGTAATTAAACAAGCGTTATATAGCTTATCGATGTCTGTGATTCATCATCATTTATTTACATATCTCATTATCGATTTTGATACAGAGTCAAAAGTAACTACCTTGAGGCACGGATATTCGATCTCTAATGTATAACGAAGAATAGGGACCGTAATGAAACGCCATATGCAACGATCAAGTGCCGGGAGTTATCCGGAAGATTGATGGATCGGTGGAGGTTCCCGGATTGAGAAGCAGGTGAACGGGATGACCTAAACGTGAGATTACGGTCTGCGAACAAGCTGCTCGCGGACCCGATTAAAGGTCACGTGGTTCCACAATTTCAATCATTTTTCTATTCATTACGTGAATGATGATCGTATAAAGGAAGCAGGGTATTGATGGAGTTGATTGATCGTTGTTTTAGTAGAAAATCCCCCCTCGATTGGTTCATGATCGAATAAGACGTCGGTGCAATTTGCAATTAGAAGCGTATCTAGTACCCACCTCTCACATCGATGATGGTTGTGCAAGTTTAATGATTTATTTTATCCAGCAATAGATCAGGCGGTTTAAAGGTCCAGGGGTCGGTCTCGCGTTATGGCTACTCGGTAAATCATCGAAAGCTATACGATTGAAAGAAAAAAGAAAAACAAAAAAAACAAGCGACAGTCTCAACCTGTTGCAATATTTTCCATGCAATAAACGATCAGCGTCATGCCAAGGCTGAAGGGACATTAAAGTCCCGGCTAATTGATGCAAGAACTAAAGTGTCTTCACTTCAACTCGAAGACTCGAATGATGCGGCAAGAGTGTAATAGATTGTGGGAAATTAACGTCGAGTTATATGAAGAGAAGACAAGAAAAAAAAGGCGCACTAGTGCGGAAAATACTTTCGCGTTTGCGGCAATTGTTCTTCCATCGATTACTGACACATTTTTATCGATTCTATCCGATACAGGATCAAAAAGTGGTTGTCTTCCCTACTTCTCTCTCACGTCGCTCTTCGACACTCGCATCCAGGCACTCAGTGATTCAACAAGCGTTCCAGACTCCCTTGGGACAGCTTTTACACGGACTTGACTGACTCTTAGTTTTCTTTCAGCCCTCTTTCGTTTATTTACATGTGAATGCGGGCGCTAACAGATGCTGCCTTGGCTACCAGGGTTTTACCACCTTGTACGTCCGTCGAACTGTCCGTTTCATTCAGAGACTGCTAGTATTTATGCAGCCCCGGGATCTCTTCGCATCCGCTGAGACTTGGACGCCTACCTTTGCGATTCATTGATCCGCACGATCAGCTGTGTCAATTCTAATTTTCAACTTCTCCTTTCCTTGTTTTCACTCAGAGAATGAAAAGTTGAGTTTTTACTGGATCTTCACGTTTTAGGTTATGTACAATATTTTATCCGACGATATCTCGTGGACCAGTAACCCGTTTTTAGTCATCTTGGTCTCAATCGACGCGGCTTTCGCACACTTAGATCTGATCAAATTTTAGCTTTGATCGGTTCAGTACCTTTCGAATTATTTGAATAACAAAATTCTAGAAAATACAGTAAAAATGGCGACATCTTGAGAACGGATCAACGAATTTGAATGAAATTTGGTACCATATAGTTTTTTGGGTCACTGATCACGAATCTGAAGTCAGATTCACGAAATTCAAAATGGCGGATCCAATTTGAACCAAAAAACATTCTAAATCTCAAGGAAATTGTTGCTCGAAGGTTTTTTGAGCCACTGATCAAGAAATTGAAGTAAATTTTGCAGAATTCAAAATAGCTGGGAAACAAAATGAATAAAATTCGAAGGCTGGCTCATAGTCAGCCGAAACCAGCTTCTTTTTACTTCTTCTCGGTAGAATCGATGATTCTACCTTTCTATTTCCTCCCGGTGTCGATCGAGCATCGCGGTATGGTAGCCCGGGGTTATTTTTTCACCGTGTCCACACCTCTTCCAACAGCTCGGCGCTAATGAGCTGCCGCGCGAATCTCAGATCCCACATCTCCGAGTGAGTATACACAGCATATCTCCGATGTATGTACGCATTATATGTGGAGGGAAGTCGACTCGCAAGATGCGAGACGTGAAGAGAAGAGAATGTTAGCTCGAGATACGATTTGTCGAGGTATATCCAAACGCGCCTCGGGGGGAAGACGTCTTTTAAGCGACTGCATGAGCGGTGGAATACCGCTAAAATAACTCCTCCCAATTAACCTCATCGGACGATGATCAAAAAGCGTATTTTATCATCGCCACTTCGTAGCTCTCATCGGGTTTGATTGAATCTTCGCGAAACGAGGGCGTCTCTTCAAATTCGCGCTGGGATTAACGCGGTGGCGTTAAATTTTTCCCCCTTCGGAGACACATGAGGATAATAATTCTTGTGCCGAGAGAGAAGCAGAGTCGGCGAGAAGGTGACCGGCAATAAAACCGTGTTTCTCGGCTCTCCTGGTCACTCGGACGCCAAAGCGGCACCGGCGTACGTATTCCGAGAGTTGTAATGCACTGTAATCCGATTCTTTTTCTCTTCTTTCTTTCTCTCACTTTTATTTTTCCTCAATCTTTACGTCAACTCTTCAACAGCGCCGCTAAAACCCCTCGCGATAAAGAAGATGCGATCTTCACATCAGGTTTTATCGCTCCATGCGCTATTCACATACGTCCTCGAAGCACGCAACGATTTTTTTTAATCTTTTATCTTTTAAAATTTGTTCGCTATTCGAAGGATAATTCCGAGGATCTAATTAGCGCAAAATCTAGCTTCGGGCGGATCAAGAGGATTGAAGTGAACGTATAATTTGGTAACGGAGAGAAAGGTGGAGATTTTGCTCCGCATTTTATCGTTAAAGAAAGGTATCTGTGTTAATTTTTATTTAAAACAAATCGTAGAGACAATAACCGGCTCTGTTACACCGTTCTAAATAATACGTGGTGTCATAATAATTTCCACGAACTGGATTTAACTGGGCGAATGAAAAACGTAGGTACGCCTGTATATATATTCGAAGAAAAAGTTATCTTTCACTTTTCGTACAGAGACCTCTGAATTCCATTCCATTATCCACGTTCACCTAAAGACTGTAAAAGAAATAACAGTCACACCTATCTCGAGTCTCGGATTACAAGCCTCGTTTACGACGCGGTGCATCACTGACCACTGGCTTATGGTTTTATTGATAATCGTCTGCACGAAGTCGAAGACGAAGATATGCTAGAAACCTTTCCTTTTCCTCATTCACATTTTTCCTATTCTGTTCTCAATTAGCGAATCTGCGGTTCAAACCTGCGATAGAATGTTACTAATTTTCTGGAAATTGACACAGATATTTGTGTCCTGATGTTGAAGAAACATACCGACTTTTCAATCACTATATCTCAATATTGATATGGTTCTATTAAATTTATGAAACTGTTTTGGAGATTCAAAATGGTCAGGGAAAACTCGAGGAATTTTATGATTTGTCAGAATTCCAGTCTGGGAAAAATAATAATTTGATCAGGGATTTTTTTTTACTCCAAAAATGGAAGAATTGCTAATATGATATAATTATCTATGTGCCTGCAGGGTTTTCTGGTAATCGGTTCATCGTAACTTTATATCGCGAAGTGTGCCGATCTTATGCAGAATACTGGTCAGTCGTGGGCTCCTTTAGGTTCCTTCGTAAGTGGTGTGTGATTGGTCGATGATTGATGGGGGTCACGGGTCAAAGTGATCAGCGGCACCCCGGGCCATCCCATTCGCCTCCGCCTTATCCTGCTCCAAACTAGTCTGTTTGAATTTCTTCGCGTGTTTCTTTGCAATAGTTTGACTTTTTATCTTTTTTCCATGAGATTAACAGAACAAATATTTTCTGGTTGGTTTTTTTTTCTCATTTATTCTCAAGTTTATTTTTTCATTCAGTCTCTTTGGAACGACGACAAATTACCGAATGCTTCTGTTCGGACCGCGCATAATTATCTGTAACTCACCTCATTACTCAAGTCTCTGATTAATTAGCGGAATTCAGGTAGAGATTCTGGTTGTATTAAAGAAACACAACCGGATCTCTACACACAGCACCGAATGCAGAAATTCAAGTGGTTATCTATTCCATCTGGTGACTTATTTTCGTTACTCTTTATACAGAAATAACGTATGAGTAGAAAATCCGAGGTATTTTTTATTATCTAATGATAAAACGTCCGGTGATTTGAATAGGCGGATAATAGCTTTCGAATAAATTGTCCAGTGCTTCGGAGATTGTTGGCTTTATACACGGGGGATTTAGCGTGACACAAGAAGCCACTATACCAGTGAGCTACGTGTGATGCAACGAAAACAAGCCAACCGTGGTATTTTCATTATGAGCATCGACGATGAGACGCTGGTTGGAAAGCCGAGTAGTTCCTAATCTAAATCCCGTAGGGTTATACAAGCAACAGTTTTGGTAAACTCGATGAGAAAATGGCTCGAGTTAACTCGCGTACCGAATTAATACGAGCTAATCAATATCAGGCTAATTGGGGATTACGGCGTCGGTGCTCACAAGGGACTAAAAAAGGGATTCAGGAGGATCGACGCATCGAGTCTTTCTCAAATCCCAGTCTACACAAACTGAAGTGGCTCACATGTAGAACCGCCGAGCTCGAGCCAGTGTTAATAGATTAATTTATAACTCTAAAAGCGAGTCAAAGACACACCGCTTCTGACCGTGGGGCGCCCACCAGCGTATAATTTGTACCGTGTCAACCGCAATAATAATTATCACCCATATTATAGTCGTTGTATACCGAAATGCCAACCAGTAAAGAATGTTAATGCCTCTGGAGGAACAACGCTTGAAACGGTACGAAACGCGTATCAGAACCTTGATTCATGGTCCAGTCTATGGTAAAGAGAATTCAAACACAGTCACATAACATCGCGAATATCTTTCAAGATTGCAGATTTATCAAATCAGTCCCCCTATCCCATACCGACCCCGGGTACCGTAAGACTGTACTCGTCCCTTCTCGGTATCAAACGGATAGCGTCCCATACAAAGTCGTCTTTCCTGGAGCAAATCACTTTGTACATGACGCGGATAGAAGGGTTTAGATCGACTTAGAAAACGAACAAACTCTTCTTCTTCTCCTTCTTCTTCTTTTCTTTCTTCTTCTTCTGCTGGTTCTTCTTCTGCTTGCTGTTGTTGTTGTTGTTGTTGTTGTTGTTGTTGTTGTTGTTGTTGTTG